>JABFPN010000150.1:0-66140 GCA_022817305.1 Leptoteleia sp. ZL-2020 | reverse complement strand
TCTCCCAGAGTAGTATAAATAAAATGTACCAACATTTGACACATGACAGTTTACCTAACCTAACCTAATTTAAGGCAGCGTTTCTATCAGACGCGCATTCAGTGGAATACATTTTCCTCATGCATATATAGGGAATTCATGTATTAAATATTTTGTTTTATTACTATATTTAAATAAGTATGGTTGAATCACCCATACTTTAAAATGTAAATTAAATAAATTATCAAGTTGTTGTAATAAAACATTTATTACCCTACAAGTATGGCTGGATTTTCCATACTATTTTTTTCAGTGTAACAACTTGAACAATACTGATAATCTCTTTTAAAATGTATTTTAAATATCACAAGAATTGTAATTTGTCCCCATTTTTACATTTAGTATAATAATTATAATCCTAATTTTTTTCTCAGTGTATGTAAATTTATGGAAATCTATCAATGGAAATCCAAATTGTGACAAACTTATTATTACATACAGTTTTTTAGCTTCTTACAATTTGGTTGACAATATTCTTTAGTATCAATTATCGGTTAATGAGCAATTAAACGTTTTAATAAGTAATTAAATGTAGGGTTTCTTTTAAGTAAAGAAATTGTTCTATATTACGGTAGACGTTTCTTTGGGAGATGATTCGGCCGGGATTTTCTTTTGCTGTTTCGCATAAAATGCTTAGACTAAGCTATGCCCGTTTCCCCTTACTTGAATGACCCCTAAACTATGAGCCAGCGAGCTTAATCCTTTGGAAAAAATAACACGCACCCACACATGCGCAACGTAAACGCGCTAGTCTCCTATATCTCTTTGTGTTCCAAGAAGGGTGGACATTTTAGAAGCAGGAGGGGATATCCTGTCTTCAGGAAGTTCCCTTTTCTCAAAGTCATGGAATGTTCAATTTCCTCTTACACTTTCTGAAAAGGCAAAAATTACATATTAGCATAGTCTTCAATTACATCATGTTCTTTGCAAGAATATAAAACGTAATGAAGACATTATTATCAAAGAATGCGCAATGAGAATGTGCGCTATTCGTTATGCTCCGCTGTTATTTTAATTTACATGAGCGGAAATTGTTACAATATGGACGGTGCAGTGACAAATTGACCATTAAAAGGAAGCTATAAAACACTCTTAAAAACTAGATCAATACTTTAAAATACGCCGAGACTTGTACACATTTTTCGATTAGTATTTTTTAGTTGCTTTCATTATTGATAAATTTTATTTTACATGACCAATTTTCCCTTATGTACATTGTATTTATATCAAGAATTATTAATTAGAATTCGATTTATTGGTACTTCCGTTTAGCTGAATTGTTGGCGTATAAATAATTTGAATTTATCGTCATTTGTTGTGTTATGACTCTTTTATAGATTCAACAATGGTATACTATAAATTTGTGTACAATTTGTTTATCGAAACACATTTGTTTTATGTTTTCTTGTAAACATGTTTAATCGTTATACGATATTCGATAGAATGTGAAAATTCATAATATATGGAGGTATTTGTGTATCCAGAGAAATATTCAAAGGGGATATTTTAAAGTGATATTTCGGAAGGTAATATAAAGGGGTATAATTTAAGATTATTCTTATAGGATATATTTTGAAAGCAATGCATTTTTAAGGAATTTGTAAAATCCTAAACATTTTTGTAATTTAATGTATTGCTTTTGAAATTTAAAAACCAATCGATTTACTGGTTTAGAAGGCACTGACCTTATGTTATCCACCTTTCAAAATTATTCCATATACCCCAACTAATAAGAAAGATTATAATGTTAAAAGAATGGAACCAAGCTTTTGCAATACATTAAAATTAGTTCAACTAAGTATCTCATGAATGTCAATAGCTAATTTAAGATAACATTTTTCCCAACATATCTTTCCTTCGTAAAAATAAATAAATTTAAATCATACAATCAAAAATATCAGTCAATAATTGACCGTTATTTTTTGGGCAACAGACAAAAAAATAAAATCGGTTTACTATCAACATTTCGACCTTCGTTATGATCATTATCAATGTAATAACCGTAATAATATTATTAATAATGATAATAACTATAATAATAACAATTATAATAAAAAACTAACAATAAAAAAAATTTTTTCCATCAGACAGAATTAATTTCACAAATTATCCAATTTAAAATTCAAATTATTGTTGCTTTTAATTTTGCAAATTCATGCATACGTTTATGTATGCGAGCTGCCACTTTTTTTACGCAGGTAAATGTGAAATCAATTAGAGTTTGCTTCGGAAACAGCGATAGTTTACGTAGTGTAATTTGGATTTAAAGGTACAGATACTACATTCTTGGTTGTTGTTGGGTAGCGCGTCGGGTATAGTTGGTGCATTTTGCACGTCTTAGCAGAAGCCTGCACATTGTCGTATGCACACAAGCACCATTGCAAGTGTCGGTACAAGTACAAGTAGTATATGTAAGAGGCCGATCGGACGCAATCGCGGATCCCGTGACCTCCCTACCACGTTGTGCTTTTCCCCTCGCTTGATCCCACCACGCGAAGCGTAGCCTCGTTCTCGGCCATGTTGGCCACTCCCACGCGGACCAAGAGAAAAAGAGTGAGAGACAGGGACAGAGGGAGGGAGGGAGAGAGAGAGCGAGCTCGGAGGGGTAGGGGGAGTCGCGGTACTCCCTACCACCAATTCATTTCCCCTGATACTCTGGCGCGCGCGCGCTCACGCGCTCACACACACACGCACACACACACACACACACACACGTGTCCATTTGCGACTCAGACATTCGCGGTTGGGACTCCGTGTGAGGCAGACTTCTTAGGAAGATAGGTACACGATCGCGAGACGAGCATGTAAAATAGTCCAGCTCATTTTAGAATCCAAGACACGCGAAAGGGGCAAAGAGGAGGAAAGTGTCGTTTGGCTGGGAGAGAGGGCCAAGGGGGACGTTCGTCGACTTAATTTCTGCCACCTCCACCGAAAACTACTTCAAAGTCGTTCTCGCTGCCTCGTTACATAAGTTCGTGCTTCCGAGCATGTACTGCTCCCATCTCTCCGTCTCTTTCGCTCGCTCGTTCACCTTTCTTTTCCTCGTCATCCTTCATTTCGCTCCACGTCATTTTATTTTCTCGCCACCTTCGCACAGTTGTTAATGAGTTATTATCTCGCTTTTGAGTGACTGTTATTGCTCGTCGAATGCTGAAGAGTACCGACTGTTCTGCACCGAAAAGTCAACGACAGTCGAGACAGTCAAGACAGCCTTTACCGCGCGAGATCGGAGTACTTCGTTATTATGTAGTGATAAGAATTGAAGCAGTTTCGAGACAATTCTATTGATTGAAATTTTTTCCTATATTGTTATGGCAGATTTAATATGACAAAGATTTTATTTAAACGTAGAAAAATGGGAAAAATGAAATTGATTTATCATTGACATTATTAGGCGAAGAAAAGTAATTTAATATATATTTGGGAAATGCGTTAGGTTGCGATGATACTACAATTATCGTCATTACTATGGTTTATCTTATGAAAAACATTTATATTTAATTAATTAGGTTATCTTTGAACAATTATTTATTTCACTGCCACATTGTGAACAATTTTTATTGATGATAATAAATTGGATGACATTTAGAAAACAATAAATACTCATATGAATTGACAAGTTGTTTAATTTGCAGAATTACTCGCGTTAATTGTGAGACAGAATTTGTTGTACAAATATATTATTATCAGTTGTGTTAGGTAAAATAGCTTATAAAATTAAAGAACAATATACAAACTTTATTCTTTAAATATGTGCAACATTTATAAATTGCTCGATAAAAGCTTACTCGTATCTTTGTCAAGAAAATTTGTAATATAATTTGTGATCGGGATATTGCTGTGTCCTATAACACGTAAAACTGTTTGTGAGATTACTATTGGTTGTACAATTTTACGAGAGGTGGGGTCGCCCATAAATGTTCTCTGTTAGAATGGAATACATAATGAGTCTTACTTGTCGGCTCTTGAATGGCGGATATCTTTCGTAGTATTTTGAGAAACTGACCAACAGCCATATCCAATGTAACATTAACAAAAGGCTTTTAGTTTTAGTTTTTTCATAACATTTATATATTTAATGAGACATATAAATAAATTATATAAGCGATTGGTATTTCGATTAATAAATAAATATTTATCAAAATACGAAAAACAGTGTATAGATTATAATTAGATTAAACTAAATCATATAAACGATTGATGTTTCGATTAATAAATAAATATTTCTCAAAATACGAAAAACAGTGTATAGATTGTAATTAGATGAAACTAAATCATATTCTTTAGCCAAGCACATCCATTACGTTTTAAAACAAAAAACAAAACAATAACGAGAGGTTTTAGTTATCCTTGTTATATTGAGACGCAATAAGAAATTGCCACTATTGGTCAAATGGCCCGATTCAGGTCCTATATTAGTTGTTAGTTTATGGCAAACAGTTGTGGACCAGTGCCGGTTTAAACATGGCTCTCTACAGTGTCTCATGGAAATGTATATGGGAACGTGTTCTAATAGGGTGGGGTATGGATGCAAAAGTGGGATATTGAATTATTTTAGAATAGCCGAGTTAAAATGACGCACTTGTAACGTAAATTCGACAATTCAGCCAGTATCCGGTATTCCCTTGTCTTTGTATTGTCATCGTAATTTGCTAGCAAAAAATTTGTGTGTTGCGAAATTTTTTTATAATATTCTTGTGTTTTGCTAGTATTAATACAATTGTTTTTAACTATGATTGGCAAAATTTTTACCCAGTACTGTCTTATTATTTAACATCAAATCTGGTTTAATTAGTACAGATTTAGTTACTGGCTGTGTACAGAAATAAAAAAGTGAATCGGTTCTAATTTCCAAGTACTCATTAAAAATATAGATATTCTGTTATTCGTACATCGGGTATAAAATTTTTTGGTAAACCCGAGGCACGTAGCTAACGTATTCAACAATTGCTCAATTGATTTTTGTTGCTATTATTTAAAGCGAATTTTACAGTGTCAAGAAATTTCGCATCAGTTTGAAAACCTTGGTGTAAAGGTAAAGCTCAATTTTCTCTCGAGTACACTGTTCGATATTCCACGCATTGATATTCCATGTGGAGCCTGTAAAATTTTCTATGTTACTCGATATAAATGCACTACTCTCACCCCCACGACGGACTAACTCAGGACACGTTTCTAAGAGGCAAGACGTAAGAACGTTTTATGTAGTGGGAAGAGTGAACGCCGTGTTATAATGGGGGTTGAAGCGTAAGTGCTTTTTGTCGGAAAATTATACGATATAGTAGGCGATGCAAACTTTTTTTCACTTTTCCTCCACTCCGCGGACGAATTAGAAAATATGATTAGCTTTCGTGTCGAGAGATGTCGAGTCGCGTATAAAAGACGCGAGTATAGGAGATTGGTTGCGAGCTTCATAATGCTTCTGACGAAGGATTTATGCCTTTTATGACATCCCCACATACGCAAATCAATATGAATTCTACATTTTTAAATTGCTTTCTTCTCTATATTTTAGTTAACTAATATTATAATTCTTTTTTTTAAATGGTATTTTATTCTCAGTTTAATGGAAATCGTATATTATAATATTAAATAAAGTCTCATGAATTCTATTATGAATATGTAAACTAAAAATATTATTTGGATTAAACATTTTTTGTTGAACTATTATCAAGTCAGAGAAAACTATTTTGTTGCAGAATTACTCATTGGTGTTGATGCAACAGTGTTATGATGTAAATATTGTCCCAACATTATGAAATTAACATGTTATATTGTTACATTTATTAAAATGTCTAATCATTCCAACGAATTTTCATGCAAATTTGATGTAATGAACTTAACAAAATGGTTAATGTTGACACGTCATGAAAATTTTTCTTAGTGTAGCTCTAGCAGTATTCTTGATACAAATCAAACATAATCTCGACGAAATAATCACGGTTGAAGTTGCAAACGATACTTTCATATTGACACGTGTATCTTTTCGGAATTGTTCGGGATATTTCAAATTTTGCAATAATTTATACTCGTGAGATGAAGAAAGCCTATTTCAGGGTTGTAACGTATTTCATCGTAAACATATTTCGAATTTGGTCATCGTGAGAGACTCATAAATATTCTTCGTATATTCTACGTTACTTGGATTCACGAGATTTTCGTTGAAAGAGGGTGTCACCGACGCGCTCGCACTTTTTTACTCTTTTCTGTTTTCTATCTTTCTTCCGAAACAACGATAGAACCGTAAACATGAGGGGTGATCAATAAAAAGAGCGATCTGCTTCAACCCCATCCGCGACAGGAGACGACCCCTCGATGAGGAATGAGCGCCGAATTTATTTCGAAATCGAACTATTGATCTTGGCACGCTTTGCCTGAGATGCGTGCATTGATACAGACGATTAAAACGTACTCATTTTTAATTTCGCAACGGCACTGGTCGCCAATTTTTTACGACCATGATTGATTACGATTCGTTGTAAGCGCGAGAAGCAGTTTAATTAATCCGTAGTAACACAAACAGTGACTGATATTAAGGGAGGATACGAGAACGTCCAGTTATCCAGGTGTCCAGTTAAGTCACTCGTCCTAAACAGATTAGTCAGCGTCTGTACTGTTTGACTGCGGATTAAATTCGATCGGACACTCGACTCTATTTACCGAACAGCTTAAATAATCTTGACGTGTTAATCCGTTCACGAAAGAATGAAAAATAAGTTGGATTACTTTAACTTGTCTGTACGGTTAAATTGTAATAAAATGTCATGTCGCATATTTATTCATTTTTAATTGATTGTTCAATATTTTCATGTTGATTAATTTAATCTAAGAGCCAGGCATACTTACTCGTCAAATAAACTGAATTCCGAAATATTTATGACGAAATAATTAGGAGAATATTTAACGCGGAATTTGTGCCAACTGGATGTTACTATCATATAAACCAATTATAAAATCCCAAATAGCATCCCTACTAGTCAATCCCTGGTATATTTTGAAGTTATCTCAAAAATATTTTCCCAAAATATTCCTATGTCCAATCTGAAAAATATTTATAGTACATTTTTGATATATTAAACAAAATTTAATCTCCCATGCAAGAATATACTAAGGGTATTCCTAGAATCGGACATTAGATTATTTCTTTGGTATATTTAATATGTTCTTAGTATGTACCAAAATTATTCTTTGTTATTAGAGACAGTTTACTAAAATGTTATAAATTATTCTTGTAACTGTTAGTCTTTTGTTTTATTTACAGTGAATAGCAATTGAAACAAATGTAGTACATACTCACCTGACTTTGAGATTAATTGTAAAATATTATCGGATAATTCCGAATAAATGTTCTAAATATTTATCGATATTATTTTATGGACATTTCTTAATGTGAACAAACTACCAAGTAATTTCTTTTCGGAGTATACGGGAGTAAACTTCAAGTATAAATTTGAAAAAAATAAATTTAAAATTAGTTTCTACAAATACTGAAGAATCAATTGTAATAATAAATTTAATTTAATTAATTATGTATAAATATAAAATAAATGATATCACTGATATTATGTTTTAGTACAATATTTTACAATTAAATATAATATATTGGTTGTTCTATTAATCTTATTAATACATTACTAATAACATATTAATTAATTTGTTATCGGGAAACATAATTTTGTTTAACGTCAACATATTCATGCATTATATTATATTTATTATATGAAATACAGCTCTTAGATGGCATATTAAATTGGAGCATTTCTTTTTTGCAGTGGACAGAAAATGAGAGAAACAAGTGAAGACGCTCATTGGAAGGATGGAGAGTGGCATTAAGAATGGTGGTGGTTGCGTAAAATATGGATTTACCTCCCCTCCCGGGTCTCTCCTTTTTCTTCGGGCTATATCTCGAAATATCCTCGTGTGAGAGTGTATTTTCATGTTAGCGTACACTCGTGTATCGTCATATACACTAACACTACCGCTTTCATTACGTAAAGACGTCGTGACTTGTTTGTTAGACAGTACACTATTTTGTATGTATTTTATTTGTATTGATAGAGAAAAAGGAAGCATAAAATAGCCCTTTTGTGCGAGCATTTAAATAATTTACATATAATTCTGTATTCGATGGGTGCAAATGTTTTTAAAGGACTTGCTTAATAGTTAGTTTAAAATCAAATTAAATGAAAGTTGTATTAAAATTATTCAGTACGCAGAACATCTCGGCAAAGTAAACCTATACTAAGGCATTCATGTGTCACCCTGCACGGAGTGCAAAAATCTAATAAAAATTACTAACGTGTTAGTAAGGTGATTGTATACTTGAAAAAATTGAATAGTTACTATGTTAAGTTAGTGAAACGTATCAGTTCATTTATTTAAGATAGTAATTTGGTAATTTTTATTAATTTTTTCAAGTAAACATCTACTTTACTAACATGTTAGTAAATCTTGGAGGAAGATCATTTCCACCTTTCATTTCCACTTCTTTTTTATCATACAAAACTGTAGGTATTGATCTGTCTTTCAATTTATTAATTTGTCCTGTTAGTGTTATTAAACGTTCCTTCCTTTATGCATGCTAATTATGAATTAAAGAAGCATGTGTCAATGGATAAATGAAGATTGATATGCGCACAAAATAAAAAAAAAAAAAAAATAAAATAAAACGGTTGAATGACCTTAAAAGTTGAATGAACCTTTATTCTTTGAATATCCAATATATTAAGCATACACATTTTTTTAAATAAAATTAAATTTCTTTGAATTTTTAAATAAGTCATTTGCGAGAGATAAAATAAAGCTAATATCCATTTGACAGAAGCAGTATTGGCGCGACGAAGTAAAATAGTAATTATACGTAAATTGGAGAACGTGGAAGTAAATAATTTTAGGTCCGCTATTGCATATAACTGCAGGTAATTTTAAAAAACGTAGGGTGTTTTTGGTATAAAGAAGTAGGTGGGTACGTTGGTGAACGTAAGAATAGCTAATACGATGCCGACGCGGGGGCGTTTGGATGGCTGCCATTAAAAGATTTCACCCTCGTTCCTTCCAACCCCTCTGTTCCGACTCATCCCTATCTTCTTCGTTCTCCTTCTTTTTTCCCTTCCATTTTTTTTGCTTTCTTTCTTTATTTCTCCGTCGAGCCGTTTGCGACACTCATATGTATTTATATATATGTATATATATATATATCTATACGGCGTGGAAGAAAGAGGGAACCAGAGGAAGAAGAAGAAAGCAAGTAATCTGAGTACCACTCTTTCTTTCTCATTTTCCTTCCTCCGTTTTCTCACCCGCGTCTCCTCACATATGCTTTACACGCACGCGCACGGGCACATTTATCCTCTAATGTGTATGTACATTCGAAGCGGGACATATCTCATACGTAACGTGCATGTGAATGCGAATACTTGCATCTCAAGGAAAGAAAAGGGAAACGGAGCGAGAGGAATGAAGATCGACGGAGAGGCAAGTATACGCCACACATGAGATACGTTGAATTTCGTACCTATACACATACGAATTACAGCGGACGGATTGGCAGGTCTGATCAATATTCGATTTTTGAAATATCTCCCCACCGCTTCACTTTACTCAGCCATCTCCCGTTCTTCGTCGCCCTTCGTGGAGCTCGGCACTGCCACCTACCCTCTTCCTCATTCACCATTCGTTTTCCGCGACCCCGTTATCCCGCCACCCGGATTGTACGTTCCTTGAAAGCTCGATACTCCATTTGTATTTTTAAACTGAAATCCCTATGTACATACCTATGTACGAATGTGCCTTGGTTCCTACCTCGCTTTACTGTGCTTCCATTGCCATCACCATCACCATTACCACCGCCGGCTATGTCGCGCATCGAGTCCTCTCCCCCCCTCCCCCCGTCTTCTTTCTCGCATTCTTTGTCCCCTTTTATACATTTCCTCTTAGTCCTTTTCTGTTTACCGCCTTCGCCTACACCGCGCCTTCATTTTAGATTATTTCATATTATTATTTCATGTCATTATCCAGCTTGATTCCAACTTGCAGCGCGCTAATTCCTCTTTCATCCCTTCAAGTGTTTCCTTAAATAAATAACTTTAGTCCCATTGTTATGCTCCATATCATATATCGCGTGAGATGAAACGTGCGAAAAAGAATTTGCAATGTTTTGCAATGTATTAGGCCTGCAAATAAGTCTCCACTGTCTGGCAAAAGATGGTGCCATCATTACGTTGTGGTTAAAATTGTCTGATGCAAAAGGTCTTGCCGTGAGGTTGGGCATCTCTCAATATATAGAAGAAAGTCTGGTACTTTGAATCAATTTTTTTCAAATAACAATTTTTTTTGTTTTAAATATATTTTTCTGAAACGTTTACATATGTTTATTGTATGAAATAAAACAACAATGATTAAATCAAAATTAGAATTTTCATAGCATAACATAAACAATATGGCCGACATGTAATGAAGTTTGGTGTTACTAATACTGATATTCAGACGTCGAAGACAAGGAGAGTAACGGAGGGCCGAAAATGTACGACGGGATGTGAGGAATTGGAAGCATCCAAAAGAATGAAAATTTGGGCCAAACGGAATAAGAAATGATATTAATATCAGGTATATTCAATGCTGATTAATTATTGTGATTTAACACAGTGACGTAGAAGCATTATCTCCTTTTCGTCTTTGCTTACACATTGTTTATCCACCTGTTTGCATACTTTACATTAAAATAAGCTTTAAACCTAAATTTTTTGTCTTTTTGAAAATGTTGATTTGACGTTGAAGTTGTGATTCTGTTTCTTTGGATGAAATAATTACACAAGAACCTAATATTACGCGAGGAAAAATGTTGCTTAGAAAGTGCAGAGCTGTAAAAAATGTACGTTTTTATTCGGTATGATTTGAAAACCTCTCGAGAATATAACAATTTCATAAAGCATTACGTTGGAATCTTGCGCCGTCTGTAAGAGAAATAATATTATTCATTCATTATTCATAAAAGAAGAACAAAAAGTTGTTGCAAACGGTTGACAACAAATCTCAAAATTGTACTTCAGGGAGTTGTTATGTATTTGAATCTGAATAAATTAGAGAATGACATTTTTTTTTTTTTTTTTTTTTAGAAAAATATATGTATAGGATATGATTTCTTGGAACATTTTTATTGGTTAATAAAATTTCGCAGCATAATTTTCGAAATTATTTCAAATAAGATAAGTGTTCTTTCCGAATGAATGGTCTTGAAGGAAGTTGGCTATGTGAAGGCAATTTTAGTTCTAAATTTGAGTAGTACAAGTTAAATGAGGCTACCAATAGTCGGCCATGATGTTCTATTTAGCAGAGACGACTAATGCACCGAACCGACGAATGCAATTAAAATGCGGAGTCGACTGCAATCGTTCATTAGCGAACTTTGATTGGACGGTAATGTCACGTGATTACTGCATATAAGGTTTAAGGGTAGGCGTATAGCAATCAGTTGTTTCTAGACTCCCCTGACCACGCCCATCCCCTTTCACAAGATCTATCAAAGGCGGGAACTACGAACTAATTACAACGCCCACCGACAAATGAGATTCGCCTTGGTGAGAATCAGCGCGCGCACTTTCATGTCTGTAATTAAGATTTTCATATTTTACTCTCTTGCGAAATTCTGACTCATTATATTTATATAGTAATTCCAATAGAAATCAATACCCGGTATTTCATTAGTGACAAATCAAAACTTGAAACAATGTGAAAGTCATTCTAAGAAAATGAAAACTCCATTTTATTGTCCATATGATTCCAGTGGAATATGTTATTTTCAAGCACGCATTCGAAAAAAATCACCGCAAGTTTTTACTGTTGTACATTAGAAGAATTTCTGAAATTATTCATTAAATATCTGATTATCTTTAATAAATGCTTTAGTGTATTTAACTCGGGTATGGTATTAATAGATATAATAATTTAACTACATTTATTATAATATGAAATTGTTTGTTTACATGAATTTTTGTAATTAAAAGAAAAATTATTGGCGGAAATGTTTAATAAATTTTATTATATTAAGAGAGAATTAAAGAGATGGAAAACTCAATTTTTAAAAATCTACGATCCTAAGTGTGAAATTTATTTGTTTAATTAAAGCAATATTGCAAACATTTATTTTGTAAGTAAATTTAAATTTAAAGATAATATAAAAAAATAAATAATATTAATTATTAGATTAACAGTAGAAATATAATTAATTTTAGGTAAAAATGTATCAAATATATTCTATGCCCAAGTAGGGTGTAACGTATGGCACTGATATGGACCCGATGAGGCACACCAACAATTCAATTCCCTAAATGGCATGCCACTTCGGGGTCAAACAGGAATACATTTACAATTTCTAGTATGTAGCCGATACTGGTCTGATTTTCGATCATTTCGAGTATGTTTCCAGTAACAAATCAATGCTGGCACAATATTATCCACCGTCACTTGCACAAGGTAAGTACTGGACATACATAACTGATAAATACTTAATTTACCTACACACATTCTAATGATAGAATCCCTTAAGATGAAGTTACAAAGTTCATTTTTAAAGTCACCCTCTTTAAACCTCGTTTCTGTGTCCCTTTTCCGAATTTCACATTTTCACCCTTCGTCATTTATATGTCTCGTGTTTTAGCGCCTTAAACATCGTCGTCGTCATTTTCGTATCGCTGAAATACTCATGATATTTTTATTACGTCGTATTTCATCGTCATATGCAATCTACTTTTGCATATTTATACTGGTTAGTAAGTAGCTACGTTTCACGCCTTGTCTTCTTCGTAAAATAAATTGAGTATGAGATATTAGACGGAATGATAAGTAAAAAATTATATCACCGTTAAAATTGGCACGTAAAATTAAGTTTTATATTGTCATATTTAGTTCTAGTAACTTGGTGTATTTTAGATGATTTAAGTTTTTATTAATGAAATTAAAATTGCGTTTACGGACACAATATAAAATAATTTTATTCTTTAGATGTAATTTGTTTAATTAATGTTTTTAGTACAAATGAGTACATTACGGTTACGGCAAGTATATAACATTTTCATCCAAATATTTAAAATTTATGATTTTAATTTTAATGATTTTATTAATAGAATTTTGTCCAATTTCTGTCACAGCTACATGTATCATTTGATATGTTGCGCATGAAAATATTATCTCTTAAATGCTTGCAAGGTTTTTTTTCTGCCTTCATTTATTGCAAGGCAATTACATAATAGTTTCTATACTCTTGGGGCATTCAGTACCCTCATGTGAATATGTAAGGGTTAAAAGTGATATTCAATTTATTTAAGAGTGAAATGAATTACGATTCAGAATTAATAGTGCAATATTTTTTAAGACAACAAGCAGTACAAAATAGTATTATTATTAACCTTGTAAATTTTTTTATATCCGGATGGTTTTAAACGTATAGGAATTAATCAATTTTAAGCATAATTAGTAAATTACTATTACAAAGAGGTAGAGAAAAATTGAAAAATTGATTCTGTAAATAATTCGTCTATATGCATTTGGTAGCCGCCTAAGGCTCACGGCAATTTCACATTCAAATTTTGCGTTGCAATCCAATTAGTGAACAAAAGGGAAACAACCGTTTGATCCATTATATTACGAGGTATATGGTACTTAATGACATTGGCCAGTGGCAGTAATTACCAATAACTTTTCAACAAAATCTTTTTACATATCAAAGGCATATAAATATAAATTTTTAACCACGTATGAATAAAAACAAAAAAAGCATTATAGAATACATATATACCACCATATAAAATATTTAGATGAATTTGTAGATATTTACTTTTTTAGAAACATTAAATATGAATAAATAAATAATTTGAGAATTTAGGTTTTCTTAACTTTTAACTTTTAAGTGATTGAAATATTTAATTATATAATTTTTTTTTAATTGTAATTTTTGATATTAATGTAAATAATAATAATATTTTCATTACTACATTAGTCATATTTAATTAATAGCAGTTACTGTTAATGTAAGAGTTTTAATAGAGAATAGCTGTACAGTTTTCATTCGCCTGTAGACTGGCAACCCGAAAAACTAACAAGTATGCTGGTGATATAGCACATCCTCCCCAGGGGGAATTCACTTGGTTCACTTGTAATTTTATATACAGCAACTGTTATATACAGAGTATTAATATATAAAGTAATAAATATCCATATATTTTTTAAATTATTTATATTTTTAATGAATAGATGCGAGTGAATTTTGATTAATCTATGATTATAAATGGTTATTACTTACATAAATTGTACAAATTATAGTTATGTTATAAATATTAATAAACAGAAACAAATTAAGTGCAATTACATTAATGTGAAATCGATTTTGAAATACTATTTCGTATTCGTTTATGAAATACGGAAAATTCCACGATCAATATTGGAATCAGACTGCGAAACAAGAAGAAGAATAGCATGAATTCTATAACAATAATAAGATTTATTATACATGTGTATTCATAAAATATTGTAACAAATATTAATAAACACCTTTTAGTGTAATAAAAAGCCTTTCAAAACGAATATTTACTCCAGAAATATTCTTGGGAGATTCATATTTTTTTTAATATTCCAGAAATGAATCATAAATATTTCTGGAGTCGGACATAGGAATATTTTGGAATATTTCTTGCTATTAAGGAAGTGTAACTTTTATATTTTAATATCACATTTTTTAAAGAATATACATTTGTTATACAGATATAACATTAATTATAAAAATATATCATTTAAATACACCGTGTAATAAAATGAGCTTAATATTTGTCTAGATATTGCATTTTACGATATTTAATACGGATGTTTTTATGCAGTGAAAATTTTACAAGCTCAAAAAAGATTACAATAGACGTCTTCGTCAAATACGTGAGAGAGATCTTAGCGCTAGACAACCGGTGCCACTTAAGAGAACGATTTAAATTCTCACTGCACAACCATCATTTTTCTACGTTACGTTTTTCAACATTAATACAGTTTGTAAATTAGTTAAACTATGTTTTAAGTCTTTATTGAGTTCGAATTTAGTACTAATTTATGATAGTCAAATCAGATTCTTCGTAAGAAATAAAAATTGATTTTATTTATTGCTTTATATTAATCGAAAAATTCAAAATCTTACCCAAAAATGACGTAATGTTTAAGAATTTGTTAAATATTAAAAAGTGTTGTTTAAGTATTTTTTTACGTGTCAATGTAATCGTTTTAATATCAGGCCATTTTCAGCTACTCTTGCAGTTATTTGGTCTATAAATTTTGTGACTGTTAATTTATTAAAATACTATTTAAACATATTTTAAGTTAGTATTTTTATACAGTATCGTATTATTTTGTATTTACAAGGAAATATATCTTTACGTTACCAACTGTCTGAAAATTTAGGTAAATTCATTACATTGCTGTTATTCGCGTGCTCGAGTATGTTCGTAATGAAATTTTTATTTCGTATCCCGCATTATTTTTATTTTAATTAAATTGGTACAGTTTAGATGAGGTAGAGATATTTAAAATGTTTTGCTTTTCGCATGAAATTAAACATTGTACTTATACAGAGAAGGTATTTGTCATCTCGAAAATTGCACACGAATTAGAATTTAAAGTGGTTTGGACCAGTTGCTAAAAATAAGTCGAAATTATGGATAAATGGAGTGATTTTCGTAAAAGCACGTAAGCAGAAAAGAAGAGATGAACGAGACAAGAAGCTGCAGAGACTACTGCTTATACCGGTTTACACGTGTGGCCATAGTAAACCGCGAGTCGGCGGTTTCATTCAAAGCGTGCTGATTTAAAAATCTTGCCTTCTTGATGTATCATATGTCACGCGCTTCAAATAAGTTGTTGGCGACCAGTTAAAAATTCATGTAACAATGATAATAATAATACCTATTCTTTTATTTACAGATAAACATGTTTCTTAATATTATCACCCAAATATTTACGGTATTAAAATATTATTAATTAATATTTTAATTATGGTTAATTATTATAATATAATTGTATAGTACTTGCATTACTAATTTGTATTAAGTGTGTGATAAGTAGTTGAAAAAAAGACACGGAGAAAAAGGAATATTATAATCTAATAATCAGTGCACACAAAGTTTTAGTGCTACAATTTGTGTCAAGATTAATATTATTTGTGCATAATGATAATGTAGCAGCCAAAGTTAGAAATTTCGAAAGACTTTGCTAATTTTTTGCAGTTATTATTTAATGCAGACGATTAGTGTATATAAAAAATTTGTTTGTATACATTTTAATAAAAATGTATGCAAATTAGAAAAAATATATTTACGTATGCTAAAAGATGTGAAAAATAAATTGTAATTTATAACAAAATTTATAATATCTCATTGTTAATGAATACTTTGTTACAAAAAGTTTATTTACCTTCATTTCAATTACGTTCTAAAATTTATTTAAATCCTTTTCATGTTCTGTAATTGGAAATTGACCCAAATTTTGTAACCGATCTAAATATACGATTACCAAGTACTGTTTTGTAATGAAATAATCTTACTTGTTTTAAATGTTAAAACTTTTAACCACGGCGAAAACTGGACCATTTAGAATATTGTAAATATTATGTTCTTCTTGAAAGCCTCACAGCATATTTCAAGTGTCTAATGTTTCTCCCTGCGGACAGATACAGTAGATTAGATCTTATTCACTACCATATAAGATTCTCATATTACACTTCCATATTTTACGTCATTATTTTTGTAGCAAGATTTTGTATCAAATAAGGTAGCTGCTATTAACTCTTATCGGATTACTTTGTATAATTTATATTTTTGTACACTTTATAATTGCTTTATTCGGAACAATCAGTGAGAATTGCTTTACCAGACGTAAACAATGTCCTTAATTAATATTTAACGGACGAAACTAACGAACAGTCCGTGTTAAACGTGTCTCGGCAGAATAATTGCGCATCAAGCATATTAGTTTAATAAGGAATCGTTAAATGAAGCTTGGCAATGGTTGGTTAAATGAATATTGCAATGTTTATGATGATTATTGAAGCGAATTGAATGGTCCCGAAATGTATACGATTGGCAACAAGTTGAACATGGCTTGACCTCCAAATTCGAAACAAGCGTAACGATAAATTGACGAAATATAAAGAAAGAAAGAAAGAAAGAAAGAATGAAAGAATGAAAGAAAGAAAGAAAGAAAGAAAGCGTACGTAGCAAAATGGAAAAAGGATAAACAAATCTGGTGGAATTCCATAATGCACGGCATAAGACGCATTAGGCGAGATACAGTTCGTGTGGCGTTTGTTCGCGAGCGAAATAATAATAACATGAATCTGCGTGGGGTGGCCTGGTGGATAGTTTATTAGTGTTGAGAAAACAATGGAGGTCGAGACCCGAAAGGAAGACGAGGCTGATGGAATCGGAGAAGGGTAAAGGAGGCAAAGGAGGCAAAGGAGGCAAAGGAGGCAAAGGAGGTAAAGAGAAGCACAGCAGCAACGACAACAGCGATTGCAGCAACCCGGGTTCGAAAGAGAAAAAAGCGTACAGCGTGGCGGGAACGAAGAACAGGAAGGTTCAGGTCGATATTTAAGTATGCGAATCCACCGCCAAATTTATGTGCGGCGACAAATATTTCAAAATCTCTGGCCTCCGCCCTTATGCCGCTTTTCGATCTACCGCGGGCCAACAGCAACCTCTTATAACAGGCCCACAATAATAACTGTACGTAGTGGATACAAGAGGACAAAAAAGAATGACCTTGTACAGGACAGGAGCCGGAACAAAAAAGACACGGGCCACGGGTTTGATCAGCGAAAGAAGCTTCGATTGCCAAAATATATTCGAAAATTTAAATCATCTATTAGAACAACGATCGGCAGCCGCTGAAACTCGTGTACGGGACGATATACTAGGGAGAAAAAGAACGAGAGTGAAAGAAGTTGAGTCGGGTTCGAGGAATCAATGAGAGGGAATCCTTGCATTTCGGTAGATTTCGGCCTGAGATAAGTGAAAAAAGGGTATCGCGTACGGAAGATGGAAGATGGAAGGAAAAAGAGACGGATTCACGAATTATAAAGTGGGCTATGGTAGCCGATAGGTGTATATACCTATCGACATCGAGTGGACACGGCCATAGGTCGGCGGATCTTTTTTACTTTCTAGCGCAGCTGGAGATCGCTGCGTTTACTATTGAATTATTTCGGATTTTAGATAAGCAACGAAATCGATGAAATTTACGAGAGCGATCATTTGTGACCTGAAATCTGCATAGCTTCCCCAATAATTGATGAATTATTGCATTTTCAGTGTGCATAATTAGCCGATTCGTTAATTTATTATTTCATCTGCTCGTTATATATGAAATTTATTGGTAAAGTGTTTATCAATAACTTGTTTGCTCAATATATTCTAGAAGGGTAAAATTTTCTTTATACATACCGATTTCGAGTAAGTGCAAGGAAGAGAACAATTTTGTTAAAGGAGCCAAATATTCTGGTATTATTTATGCATTTACTATACATGTATGTATGTACTATATATCTATGTCCTATACATGTATTACTATACGTATACGTATATGTTATATATACATTTACATTTACTAGAGTTTGACATTATTTAGCGAGATGTCAAAATTTATTTGCCATTTCTTTCACTTCTTGTTCAATTTTAATCACGAATCAGAACTTGCATGCAAATTTTACGATAAATTAAAGAAATAATATTTCAACAAATGGAGCGCACGTGACTTCGATACAGCACTATTCTCGAATCGAGTCTTAATTTTCGTCAGAGCTTGAAAATATTAGAGAATTGGATGTATGACGTCATATGTATGCAAATTTGATTTCCAGAATCTAGCTGTGGCTTGCTTCGGTCTGGAGAATTGCGTAGCTTTGGTACCTGCGGATATGACGCTTGTGTGTATAAGTAATATATATAAACGTATTTATATACATACACATGCGTGTGTGCTTGTGTTTGCGTGTGTATTGGCAAGATACACTTCTGTCAAAGTAAAAGTATGATTTTGTGCGTATGTTTATGTATGCCCATATGTATGTACATATATATGCATTTATATATGGATGTGAAGCTTATGTTTCGAGGACTTGAAAAGATATGTGAAGCACCTTTTGCGATTTCGAGAAGTCGTCAAAATAGTTATGTATTAAACAATCGTTTTGAAGACGCTCCCGACCAACGCGGACTTGGCTCCAGTACCGTTAGTTTAGTTAGATTTTAAAAAATAGATAGCGCGGGGTCATAGTTTTCCCGCCGAGATTTTTCCATTGATCAATTTCATATTTTTCATCAAATTAAAAAATTACAATAAAATATAAATTTCAAGAGTGTAACCTGTGAATGAAATTGAGGTTGCGTCCCCGAAATATACGGTTCATGAGTCTATATATATATATATAAGTTACACACCCATATTGTTGGTTCATACTAGGTGCGTTGATACGGTGTAGATCATATATGTTGGCGGCAAGGTACAGAGCAGTGTGAGCTTTCGATTTTTGTGCTCTTTAAATATTCCATCCTTCCTTCTTAAACTCAATCCACGCGATTTACATGATATTCTATATACGTTTTTATATTTATATGAATTTATGCAAAGTTTGGTTGTAACATATCCGTCATTGATTTTAATAAACACTGTTTATTATGACACTTATTATAATATTAAAATAAACATATAAAAATGTTTTTTTTTTTCTAGCAAGAGTTAAATACGTCCATCTTATTTACGTGTTATACGCAGATGAAGAATGGAATTTCAGAAAGGGCTGTGTGCCAAAAAATTGAATTTCAACCTTTCATAGATCCGACATATTTTAAACGATGGCACTTAGCACCAATGCGATCTGTAGGCAAAACTGTCATACTGCTAAGCGCTACTAGAAAATTATAGCTTTCTCTATGATATCTGACTTGATGTACAGGTCCTTAAAATATCAAAAACTCAATTCTTAAAACATGGCACTTAGCCTCTTTTCAATTTCCTCTCTTCATAAATTGTACTTTCTCGGGGTAGAATTTTGATTACTATGCTTAATAAATTTTTATTTACAACAATGAATTGTCTCGTTAAAACATAATACATATAAAACAGTTTACAATATATATGTTATATATGTGGAAAAAAACGTGCCTAGTAAATACTTTATTGGGCCCCTGCAAGTTTCACCCAGTTGAAGCCCGGTAAATATTCCTTTACATGGCCGTGTAGGTTTTGCCCTTTTCTAACCCAGGCAGAGCTTACACCCTCAAAGCCATGACGAGGCCAGGCCAGGTTCTATTGTGGTAAACCATTAAGGGGCTCCCCGGCAGATACCTGATATGGGCCCAACCATCTTTATGGCATGCCCGGGCAAATTTCTTTTCTTTTTCCGACGACGAGAACTGAACTAAATGATTATGAGCGTCAAAGCAAAAAAATTCCATCACTGTCAGTAAAAAGGCCTCACAATGTTAAAACAAAACACGAACGAATGTCTTATGTATTCGATTTACTAACACAAATCGTACTTTACTCTATTATATTTTTTTCAGTGTATTTTTTTGGCGATGTCGCCAGTTGTATTTATTTTATTATCGACCGAAAACAAGTTCACTTAGTGAATTATAAAATTTACATTTGTGCAGTGTTATGTTATTTTGAAAAGAGAATTTTATCTAAAAGTAAAATTTTCTGACGAGAGTTTTCGGAGGAAATTATATGACTAGTTTAGTTACGTACAGTACACGTTCAAAAACATCATTTTTTTCCGGCTTTTACTATTCTCCTTTTTGTCTCTTATTCATCTTTCCCTCATTCCCTAAGGATCGACCTGCACACGGCACGTCGGAGGAGTATAGCTAACGCAGTGAAGTCTAGTTAGTATGCATAGTGCGGAAGTTCACTGGGAATGAAACGTCAACTCTAGACTCGTCATGCTTGCCCCTTGCTTTTGGTCCTTCTACTATATGTAATACATGTATACAAGAATAACGACCTTCGAAAATTGTATGCGTCGTACCAATTTTAACGCCAGTTTATTTTCATTAAACAAATAATTACTCGTTTCCAATGAGCCACTCTAATAAGTATTAGATTCCACATGATATTAACAATGCTATATTAAATTAAGGTTTTCCTATAGGAAATTGCCGGAGTGGATCAATGACCCCGATTCTGGTCCAGTACTGTTAGCCAGACTCTGGTGAACAGATACTAATTCGAAATTGGTTATCAATAAAAACACTCGTAAGAAAACAGACGTAAGACATATCAAGTAAAATATCAACCAAGGCAAAGTTGATCTAAACTTGAGCCAGTACAGGTGATTTAATGAAATTGTTTAATGCAAGACAAACGTTGGATGATTACTGGTTTTTAATTAATTTTATGTAAGTTTAAATAAGTTGAGCAAGTTAAAAGAAAGTTTGCGTTACAAATAATAAATGCTGGAAATAATTAATTTATCGAACTATTTCTTCTTTGATCCTTAATGTACCAAGTTTCTCAAATGAGTTGTACAAATATATTTGTATTGTATTTGCCCGAGTACTTGTCATGATGAACAATACTGTCAAGAGCGTGAAGGAATTATCAGATTAAAATCATTATTGCATCAGTAGGGCAATTAGAAGTTTGTGAGGAATAGCTCATATAGCTCGCAGGCAAAGAAAGGGTTCGAGATTGCTTTACAGTGAGAAGGATCACGGATCAAAAAGGGTAAAGAGCACGAGTTAGTTGGTTAACAATGCTAATCATATCCGATGAACAAGAAGACGGATCAAGAGAAAATGAAACCCTTGCTCTCATACGTGCTAAAATCACTTTGTCTTGCAATCAAAGGGTCGTCGTCGCAAGGCCAAAGCTTCTGTTACATTTCCGTCTACTCGACAAAAGGGTTCTGACCAATTAACGTACATTCATAGTAGGCTAATTATCATCCCCAATACGAATGAATGCGTCCAAATATTCTCGGTAATATTCTCGGTGGTGGGTTGTTAGTCGATTGTTTCGAAATAATAACATAGCCCTTCCGTTAAATGCAAAATTGATGTTACCGATGGCCGTATCTGATTTTGCATATTGTGAATCATGTTGCGATATTTCGCAACAACGATTTGAATAACTATAGTTCATTACATATAGGGAAATTGAAATTCACATATATCAATCCACAAATTATAAAGAAACAATTATTTTCTTTTAATGTTAAATGCAATGTTAAGTTAATGTTCGTTGATTTCGTATGAATAAATTTGTGCAAGCAGAGAAAAATCGAAACCCAATTTGTTAGATGTTTTAATAGTTACACTGTCCAACAAAATTGGATATGTTCCAGTTTTATTGCGTTTATTTTTAATAAATATATTTATACAAAAAAATTTTTTTTTTATAGAATTATCTGTTCTATTTTATGAAACATTGCAAAATATTTAAAACGGATCTGTTTTCTCCAGAACATTTGTACATGTGTTCTGTGGCGAACGCGACAATTTTTTTCAGAATACTTTTTTGCCGTTCGCGTTCTTTTCTGAAGATTTTAAGAACGCCGGTTTTGACAGTGATATTAACTGAAATTTGCAAAATTGTACTTAAGAATTTTGAAGATAGAAGGAAAATGACAAGGAAAGGACAACAGAAGGAATACGTGAACTGCGAAGACTCCTAACGATATCAGTCACGAAACCAAATCTTGGTACTGGAGTTTTGATACCAAGTAGATCTATTTTTAAACGGTTTTCTATTACCCTGAGTAACTATCTTATATGCCGAATCTCACCATTATTTTTGTCTAGCCTTATTTTACCAACTTCTTTCTTTCCTAGGACTTGATTTAGTTTTATTTTACTGTAATTGTTAGGACCAGTCACCACTATCCCCACACTACTTTGCAGGCCTAACTATCCTCATCGCGAATGTTTCTTAGCCACGCGACGATCCTTTCTGAATATAAATTATATTTTAAATATGTAAAACATGTGAGATTTTTATTGAATTTCAATGTTTACTAAACAAAGTTTGAAATAATATATATATTCTTTAGATATTAAGCTATTTACATATTTAATATTAAAGTCTTTTAGGACAAGATCTTCCACAGGATTATTTTGACAAAATTTTGGAGAACTAGTATATAAAATAATTAAATAAAATTTATCATAATATTCAAAAGTCTTTGTAAATTGTTTGCGACAACATATATCTCCGAGTGCATTGCAGATAAAAATTTGAATGATGAACAAATGAGATCCTTACACAGAGAGAAAAGGTTACAAATTACTAATATTGTCGGTAAAGTGTACATGTATATGTATATAATAAATACCAACCGAATTTAAACAAATATATACAAAAAATAAGTTCCAGTCAATCTTATTTCGTTCATTAATCTTATTTTGTAATTATTTCTTGTAGAGATTTTAAAAAAAAAAAAAAATTATGAATTGTTATTAATGTAAAATATCTGAGTTGAAGTAATTTGTAGAGTTTAGCAATTTACGAGGATATTGTAAGATGTCTCGCTCTGCCCTGCCTTGTGCTACAAATTACGATACCAATGCAAATGAAGTTCTACAGTTTCAGATTACGCAAATTCAGTAGTTAATTTGAATGTTTTATAGTAAAATAAAGTGTAATAAATAATACATTGGTTAAGTTAAAGAAACATTCGAAAATTTATAATAGCATAATTTTATCATACGACACGAGTAAAAAATTTTGTTCACGTTTCTAATTCACTATTTGGAAGTTTAATGGGTTAACGAGACATTGCTTAATATATTCGGAAGTACTTTTATTGCCAATGGAATATAATTTTTATGATTAAATGTTAAATGTACTTTTCGCAGTAGATATTTCGTGTAGAAAAGCATAGCGGAAATAACTCTCGAAACAGCGTGCATGAGCAATGACGTTGGTAATAATCGCAATCGAAATCCGGCGCAAGCCAATTTGAATATGAATCCGAGTGCGAACAATGTCATCGGGGGTTTATACGTGACGTATCTCCCCCACGGATCGCAATCCGTACTCGCTAACTGTCCAGACTGTTAGTTAGTTAACTAGCTCGACAGAGTGACAGTCACGTATCCATAGAAAGAGACAGTGCCACTGAGGGGGATAAGAGGCAAGGCATTCGAATCCGGAACTCTCATCAGAATCAGCATTCGCTACGTTTAACCCGATAATTAAACTCACAGCGCCCCAATTCCATGAACTCACGTCGACGAGGGAAATCGTGCGGTCCACAATTTGCATTCACAGATTTCGTTCACGGTTGCGAATGGCCACTCACATTCCTATTACACTATATGCTATCAACTAAGACTCTACGGTAACTGTGGACCATTACTCATGCGTCATTTAAATCTTAAGAACATTTGGAAATTAAATATTCATTTGAATTCACGCTTTCATCATCTAAATGTTACACCCCTTGAAAAGTGGATGAAGTTGGGTCAAGCATAATTTAAGAAAATGCTGATTGGAACGAACAAATTACATTTGTAGA
Organism: Leptoteleia sp. ZL-2020; assembly: GCA_022817305.1. Classification (NCBI taxonomy): domain Eukaryota; kingdom Metazoa; phylum Arthropoda; class Insecta; order Hymenoptera; family Scelionidae; genus Leptoteleia; species Leptoteleia sp. ZL-2020. The sequence continues at coordinate 41,557 of JABFPN010000150.1, read as the reverse complement.
TTACCCATAAAATATTCTCGTTTTCAAGGCTTCCGATTAGCGGTTACTTTTTCAAATGATTTATATAATAAAAAGTGCTATTGTTATTAGGAGTGCACATAAGTAATTGCTGTTTTTAATCAATAAAATTTACATCTCCAATGACTTTGAACGATGCGGAATTGCTTGTTAAGTTATTCCTAATGTAAATGCAAGTTCTTGTTGCATTTTGCATGAATCCTCATCTAATAAAAATTATTTTCACATCCGGCAATTTTAATTTCACTGTAAAAAGGCGGTAAAACTCCAGTATTAATCGCTGTAATAATGCCAGTTCTATGTGTGAATTCACATAATACATGGGGAGAAAGATTGCCATTAATGCAAAAACCAATTTTAATGTTTTGTTTTTAGTTGACACTTTTTGACATAGTATTATAAACTAGAAGTATCAAGTGACTTTGTGTAACGTTAAGGAAATTTTCAGTATGTATCCATCAAAAAAGCCGTCCGATACCTAGGGTCAAGTAGTGAACAGAATTGTACCAATATTTGATACGATGTAATGTAAAAGTGAAAAAATCGCGATATTTTTATTAAATTTCAAACGATTCTCTCACTATTACATTGCATTATGTTAATTATTGGCTTAAATTTGTTCACTAATTACCCCTGAGTACTCGACGACGTTTTTGATATGCATTGAAGAATCACCTTAAGACCAAGTAATGGGCTCAATGGCAGTCCGATATTAAATTGACAACGCGTTTATACAAAACTTACATTTTCCAAAACTGATATTTTTTGCGGTTAAATTATTTAATAAATATCTAATATTTGCAAAAGATATATTTTTAATATAAAAAAAGGTAACATAGCACTTTGAGAGACAGATTAATGTAGCGCGAATCATCCCAATTAAAAATCCAATTAAAGAAACTGCTGGGTGCGCAAAGAGTCTACTAAAGTACGATTGTTCAGATTTAAATGAAAAGTCTCTGAATCAAAATCATTTCCGCCCGATAAAGCTGCCGTTCATTTGTTGACTACCCTCCCAATGTTGTTTCTTTTCCCAGTCATTTTTCCATTCCTCTTTCTTTTACAACTTCTCACCCTTACTTTCCATGGCTAAGTGTTAGTTTTATCGCTTGTCATTTTTTAAAGTGCAAATGAGTTCCCGAAGAGCTCTCCTTCTACCTCCTTTTAATTCTCTGTCACCTAAAGATTCAATTTTTATTTTGTAAAATTCGAAACAAATTTTAGTACATAATGAGAAAATTTATTATACAATATTTCATAAATTATTCATAAAACATTCTCTTTACTAAAATTTATATAAATATTTGAATAATTACATAAGCAATTCGATTTATATTTTTATAAAAGTATTATTAATGTTTAAATTGTAATTATTATTATTGTTACTAGATTATTGAGTACACCACGAGAAGGTAATCGGTCGGACTTCCGTACTCCTATCGGAATAATCTAATTTCTTCTTTTTACAGTGTAAACTACAGTTAATTACTCGGATACCGAATAGTTTATCACCTAGCCCCCTCCTTCATTAGGTTACGGTGATAAAAACAATTTAATGTCTTCATTGATAACAAAAGAATTGAGTGTTCGGTTTTGGTTTCAGTGGTCATTATCGGGAATAAATTTATACACGAGATTTGTATTTAAATACAAAGTATTAATAATAGTGATAAAATGTGATCTCGATTGAATTATATTGAAAAAAAAATTCCATGAAAAAGTAAGTAAAATAATATTGCCGAATTATGAGCTAAAAGGAATAAAAAATAATAAAAAATAGCAATATTTTTTATATTAATATTAAACTTTAATATATTGATATTTAATATTGTTTCATTTTATACTGATTATTTATATTTTTTCGTTTACAATTGTAAAATGATATAGCTATAAAAAAGTTTCATTTTAATATTTTCATTATTATTTCGATTGGAATGTATTCTTAGGTGTGTATATAATTAATTAACTTGTACATTATATTGTATTTTCAAGATTAGAAGATGAATTTACTTTTTTCCATATAATTCACCATAAAAGTATAAAGGATTTAAATAAGCGTTGCGATTTCGAAGTTCCAAATGATATATGAATGTCTAATACAAGAGAGTATATCGGGTAGCCTGTCGTCAGGAACGTTTTCACTCCGTACGCAGTGGGAAAGCAAAAAAAAAACTGGATTAAATTTAAAATCAATGTTGATTTCACATTTCAAAGAAAACTTAAATACAAATGTTTTAATTAAAATTAGATGGATACAGGCGGTTTTTGTTCCTATGCAGTATCATTATTTAAACTTAAATATTGAAATTCGAAATAATTACTTGTTGATTATATACACGATTATGAAAGCATTTTCATTCATATATTTTAAATATTAATAAAAATGAATTTCAATGCTATTTAAATAAACGGAATTTTGTTTAATTCTATTAATGTTTATGTATTGTTACCATATAAATTAAAATATTATATATATTAATTTATAATTATTATATAATATTATTTAAATATATATATATATATATATAAAAGAAAGTAGAATTTCACACAAATGCACCTAATTACTAACAGCTGAGAAGTATTGGACAGTTCTCTATTATTCCAACAATTTTACGACTTAATGAGCTTCGGAAGAATAATTATCAAAATGTGGACTCTGGGACGGCTGTTATACGACACTGTAATTCTTTACTTCCGGAAGTCAGTTTTAATTTCGTTATTAAAATACATTATATACTACTGCATTTGAAAAATATCTTTTTTATTAAATTATATTTCTTTTTAATTTCGCAAATATATTGCTGATTTAGAAACGATAATTTGTTAAAGTTAATAATAATACATGAATTTTCAGAAATAGATAATCAAACATATATGTAGCTATAGTAATAATAATAATAATAATAATAATAATAATAATAATAATAATAATAATAATAATAATAATAATAATAATAATAATAATGATATATATAATGCGGTGTAATATTTTGTCGTAAATTAACTATTTGGGATCTTTTTTTTAAGATTATAGAATAAACTTAACTTTCAGTAGTTGAATTAAGTTATAAGAGACTTAAATAATTGATTTAAAGTTTCATATACTGAGTACAACGGATAATTTATGAGTTCTGCAAATCATGTTAGCGATTAGTTAAAAATTATTATAAAAAAATTAATACACTTTTTAATGGCAAAGAAATAAGAATTGGAGAATTAAAAAGTACAAATATATAATGTATACATATAAATGTGTGCGTGCCTGTGTGTACATACATATATATATATATATATACAGACATTGGTATCATCTTAGCAGACACCCAGTATAACCGTGAATGTCCTAAAACAACAATGGAGGCATTAAGATGATCTACGGTCGAGTCGCTTGACCCTCTGATTCAAAAAAGGTGTTCGAATCCATTCGACAAAAAGAAAAAGAAAAATAGTGTGACAGAGATCGAGGTAGAGGGAAGAGAATTACACGAACAAGAGTAAGAGTGCGAGGAGCGAGATCGTAGAAGAAGACGAAAAAGAAAGAAGGCTAACTCATGTGTGGGTGTCGACTTAATACCGTTGTTATGGTGTTAGTATTGGGACTTAAGATCGCGTCCAGATCTACCTGCGAATGCATACGTATACACGGCCACGCACTTATGGACCTGATTAAATGTATATTAGAAAAAGGAAACCAGTCGCAACAGGGGGTATGGTATTTTTCCTACACGAGGGGAGGAGGATGCAAGTGGGCTCTCTTCAACGGAGGGTGCGGTTCGACCGTGCTATCAAACCGAAGCTGTTTACTTTACGTTATGATCTTGTCGATTGTTATTCTTATCAACAGTCACTATTCCGTACAGTCCAAAAAAATTCAGTAATTAATTCTCTCATTGAGAGAAAAAAAATACTTTCTTGGTAACATACTTTCAGGATATCAGCATTTATTTGTCATTGCAATAAAATTCATAAAATGTAATCATAATAACCAACTAACCAATGTAATTTATATAAACGAATCGTATTGAATCAAAAGATTTTTAATAAACTTATTTTAGTAAACAAAATGTGTGATGTTTCCTCTTTTTAATTTGTATTACATTAATGTTACGTATATAAAAATGTATAAAATTAAATTTATGTCATAAGAACAATTTTTGTTGAATTGTTAAACTGTGGTAAGATGTTTAAAATTATTCTTAACACATTATCATGTATAGTAAATAGTTTTTACAGGTAAGTAATGTATAAAACAATTCTGTCCAACCAGATTGACGACTTACTTGAGATATAAGTACCCGCTGTGTGTAAATAATGTTTAAATAGCTTATTCAATAGATTAAGGTGTACACAAAATTCTTTTATCGTTTGAGTGGGCAGATACATTAACTGTGTAAATAGATACTCCTGTGCAATTGGTAAGAATTCATGTCTTGACTTATGCGACAAGAAGTTAATAATTAAATAAGATTTATGTAATATTAATATACTGTTTACAAGAAAAAATCTTTTTATTTATTTTTGCAAATTTCTCTTCTAGTTCTTTTTTTAAAGAAATATTACCATTGTTTTAATTGCTCCTCTGTATTTTAAAATTAAGTGTTCATTGTAAAATTATTTGGCGTTTTGTTAATTTATAAAGAAACAAATAAATTGGTTAAAATACGTTAGAAATAAAATTATGATTCATGTCACTTTTCAATTAATAATTTAAATTTGGTTCATATTTTGTTTTAATCGAAATATTAAAGAAATATCGTGAAATTAAATATTTCAAAGAAAGAAAAATGTGGCCAAGACTTTTTATGTAAACCATGTAATAATTATTAAGCAATAACACTACTTTATAATATTAGGGTCATAAAAACGACTTTCTAGTTTGTCTTTCAGTCCATTTTTAACCATCATTCATGTTTTCAAGTCATTTTAGCTTCCTCAGATTGGATAGAAGTTCATTTGTTAGAATATCTTATGAGTTTGTTTCATTTTTGGAAATTTTACGGGCACATTTATCTAGCTGCATTTAATTTCATCACAACATTTTCAAATTAGGCTTTTTAAATTTATGAACATTAAGAGGGCTCCTCAATGGGCGACGGACTCCAGCATAAATAATCGAATTCCAGCATTGCTTTCTATTAATATCTGCGGTAACAATAGTTACCGATGTATTAAAATGGACCCAAAAATTCTTTTATAATAACAGAGTAAAATAAAGCATATTTGGACAATATTTATTATTTCTATTGAGCTGTGAAACCTCGCGTGTTTTTCAGTTGACACTTTTAAATTAGAAAATATTATTAAGAATGCGCGATCTTTCACAGCTCAATAGAAATAACAGATGTTATCTAAATGTATATTCAGCTCATTCAGTTGTTATGAAAGAATCGTATTTATTACGATTTATAAATACTTATTTGTAAAACAGCTATTAATAAAAATCAATTTTAGTATTCAGTTGTTTACGTCGGAGTTTGTCATTCGTCACTATTTCAAGAATAATAATGTATAACAATTAATTCCCATAAATATGGAAATACGGCAGGAGTACAATGAGAGGGATAAGACATTAAAAAGTACTGTTAAAAAACCATTTACTCTTTTTAAATACAAACTGTAATCACTAATCAGTTTATTATAAATAAAATTGTACTTTTTCGGTGGACTACACGAAAAAAGTAGAACTTTTTCATGAAATCATGAAATTAATCAAACCTTTCCCTAGTAAAAATCAAACATATATGTTCATATATGGATTAAGAAAAAACATATATGTTCATATATGGATTAAGAAAAAACATATATGTTCATATATGGTCATATATGGATTAAGAAAAAACATATATGACCATATATGAACATATATGTTTTTTCTTTTGTTGATTTAAATTAAACATAGACATTGTTGTGTGCATGAACAGAAATGAAGTACTATATAATTGCGAAGTATTTATACAAATTAACTACTTATCAGTCAGTTTTAAACATAGTTTTGAGGGATATTATGCAGGATAAAACAATTGGAGAAAATATGTGATTCTGGGAGATGAAAAATGAAAAAAGAACCAGATATCAATAAACGTTTGAATCTTCGAAATTGCTTTATAATGATTTCAATGATGACAACCTTAGAAAAGTTGCGATAAATTATGAAGAGTGAGAAGGAGAATACATACAAGAGAAGCCAGACAGCAATCTTCTCTAATTAACACATTAAGATTAATCAAAGCCAGTTGGGTTATTCTTGCTCGAGAGCCCACTCGCCTAGATTTAACGCTCTTCTTTAATTAATTTTAATTATTTCCAAGTGCATTGTGGGTCGTAGACCAGAATCGGCAAATATCCCGTTGTTTCCCCAAGGCACGCAACATCTGTTAACGATATTGTTAGTTTTCAAAATTTAACATTTTATGTTTAGTAAGCAAATATATTACTGTTATTATCACTATCATAAATATATCAATATCAGCCAAAGTATTAGGGTATTATTGCGCTTTAATCTTTTCGTATGATTAAATTTACTACACGAAGAGAAACGATTTAATAAAAATTACTAATATGCTAGTAACGCTGATATAGACTTGTCATGCATTTTATATATATATATATATAGACAGTAGTCATATATTTGAAAAATTGAAAAATTACAGACAATAATTGATACTTTTAATTATTTAATAGTAAGCAGTTAATTTTTTCAAGTGTTTTTTTCACTTTACTAACATTGCTAACAATTTTAATTAATCTTTCCTCTCGGTGTATAAATGTAAACTAAAATTATTAATATTTATAATAATTATTCATAATTTTTTATATATTTTATTATAAAAAGATATAATAATATTTTATATATTTTTTTTTTTTCATAAACCAGGGATACTTAACTTTCTTGATTTTAATTTAAAGAAATATAAAAAGAGACAAAAAGTAAAGATTGAGACAACAATGAAAAAAATTTGTATTTCGCAATTCATTTTGAAATTTTTATTAATGCTTTACAAGTAATTTGTAAGTTCTCTTCACGGTTACGTTGCTAATTGTATACAAAGTGAAATTTACGGGCACTTAATGATGTATTAGGGACTCATTTCTACCAATGAAAAGTACTGCACAGAGTAAAAGCAGATATTAAAGAGATATAAATTACTAATTAATAAAATTTTACAATGCATTTAATATGCAATTACGTAATCGACATAAATAATTTTAATTTATTACATAATTATATTTATAAATTTTATGACTAATATGTGGATACCGGAATAACTGGGATTCTGAAGAGATTTATCTTAAACAAGTACTTCCTTGAGAAAAAGCACCTAGAGGTGTTAAAATAAACATTTTCTTTTGAGACGTTTTTTATTATTTATTTAAAGATATTTCCAACTGTAACGTGTATGTGGCAACCGTATAAAATGTTTTCATGAGAAGTGACCTATAATTTGTAGTTTCGTTGTATCATACAAATTAGGAATTTGACGTGACACGAGAATGTCAGTTGTACAAATTTGGAAAGGCACAGTTTGTGCTAAAAATACCATAGACAAAACAAAATTGTAATAGAAATTGGAGTCGAAAATAAATTGGAATAAACCTGCGGCAGTGACACTGATGGCACAATGTGGCAATTAATTTTGCGAAGTTACGCCGACTTCTTGGATTTGTAGTATAATAGTTATTTGGCGGGGTCCTGGAATTCAGAAAGTCAAAACCGATTGAATCAGCCGACCTTTCCTAGGCTTGGTAACGCTCCTTCTGCGGCAGCTCGCAATCTAATTAATAACGGATCGGCGCCTGATTCCTGCCTGATGAATCGGTTGTGCCGCCCGGGCATCGATTTAAATTGAAACGTTCGAAACAAAGAAGATGCTCGCCACGAAATTAAACAACGGAGCAATATCTCGGGATCTGGTACAAAGGAGCATTCACGAGCGATTAAACACCAGTGCGCGTAAACGTGATTGCAGAAGGAGCTAGTATACGAAATTTCCAATACCAAATTGTCCGGTAAACATTTTTTACGCCAATGGTCATTTTTAGTTTGTGCTATAAATCATTGTATTCTGATAAAGTGAATGCGGGAATTAAATGGTGGGATATTCATTCATAAACCGGTAAGACTACGGTAAATAGTGTCAAGGGAACTCGCGGCCGTGATACGTATGACATTTTTGTGCATATTAACAGGGGCGTTTTAATGGCTTTTACGCCCTAGAGCGTATTATTAATGAAGATCGTTATTTTCCTTTTTGCGATAGTATACGTCTTATAATTTTCGCCGTGAAACAATTAAACTGTTTCAAGTGTGCCTTCAAAATATGAAACTTATCCGTTTTCATAAGTTCAATGCAATTAGCTTGAGAAACCGTCTCCAGTGATTCCAGAGAAATATGTATTCCCAACCGAGATTACTATGGAATTCTTCACTGAGAGTAAGCCTGCCTTGTGGGTAAATCGTGATCCTGAACCGAGCGGAACGACCGTTTACTCGGATCATTCGATTGTAGAAACGACGAGGAGATATATTTTGTTTTGCAGTAAACAGATCTCATTGCGCTACTGGTCTTCCGCAAATACAATCAATTCTTTTGAATTGAGTTAATAGCATAGACTCGAAATATTTGTATAAGGTTTCATATTCATAGTCATATCTATTCACTAATTATTATTCAACAGTCTTATTACACATTTATATTTCCTTTGAATCAATTTTTTGCGGTTGGTCAAATGTATTCTTTGTTTTTTACATTGGGAAATATTAAAAGTAGTGTTAAAAATGTACATAAAATATTCAACATTTCATTTATTAAATTAAGTGTACGTAATTCAATGAGCTATTAACAAAAATCAGTTATATTGTCATATAAAGTTGTTATATTTATCGTTGGCTCCTACTTATTGTTGAATATTCTTACTTAACCATCAACTTATGAATGTTAAATTGTCAAATTTTAAACAATAATTATACAAGATTTTTAACTGAAAATATTTACATTTATCTTGCATTATTAAAGACTATGATTTGATTTTTCATATTTTTGAATAATATGTGAAAGTCTTGAAAATTATTTGCTGTGTTATTAAATATTGCGCAACAGTTTTCACATCTAATATTGTATCTTTTTAGGGAATATGAAATCAGTTAAAATGTTTATTGTGCAAAGTTTATTGATAGTTTTTTTTAGTTTGCGTAAACGTAGATGCAAGTTAGAAAACAAATTACTATGTCTTGTAATAACTTTAACGTAAACATATTTACATGGGATTTTAATACATTAATATGCAAAAGGGTACAAGTGGTATTAACCTCACCTTACTGGACAATATAATAATATTTATAATACATTTATACTATTAATATTTTGATATTTGTCGAGTAATAATAACAAGCAAAATAATTTTACGTCGTTGTTGATATAAAGTACAGTAATTTTAGTTGATATTTTTTTCTTAGTGTATTATATACACGATACATTATATTTCTAAACGAATATTTTTTTGTATAGTATGCAACAAATTTTTAAATGAAGCACGTATTATTCATTACAACATCTTCCTAGATGAAACGCGTATATAAAAAATCCATAACTTTAACATATTCGCATAAACATTATGCCTAAATACATATAAATTCGCAAATCACGTAAATACGGAACGCAAGCTCATAGTAACGCATCTATAGACTGAATTATAGTGACCTTATATACTGAACATAGTTATTCAGAACTGCTTATGAGAAAGATTTATTCACATCTGGCGACATAAGTCGGACGACGTAGTTCAAGCGACGAGTTATTAGGTGTCGCCACCCAAACGCCGTGATTTAACTATGGATGTGACTTCGCAGTTATAAAGACTATAGAGTACATTTTTTTAAAAGAACAAATTGAATATAATTTGCCCTCCAAAAATGAGTATTTTATTTTAAATTATTTCTACGGTCCGCTAAAAACATTATATTTATTAAAATAAAAAAAAAATTAAATTAAACCATTTGGGAATCATGTAATAATTTTCTTAATGCTTTGGATTTGCAAATTAAATATTTTTTGAAAATTTCAAATAGCCGATTTTCGATAATGTTTGGATAAAGTTTGCCAGATGAACTGTAATTGCGAAATTATTGTGTAAAAAAATCAAAATTATAGTGTAATCTATAGTACTCCGTTTGAGTTTAGGACAGTAGGATGGCTTTTGAAAAATCGGTTGGATTTTGATGAAAGATTGATAACTGTTAAATTTCGCGCGTTTCCAAACTTTTGTCTAGCTGTCGTAAATGACTCATTCTGACTTGACTATTCTAAATATAACACGATATCCCACCCCTGTCTCCATTTACGTTCCATAAGACACTGCTCTTGTGGGCAACCTATTATCAGCGTCACCTATCGGAGTGTTTGACTATTGACTGGACGATCCAGCCAATATCCAGTCGAGTTCTGCAGGCCGTTTTTGAGATTACAGTTTTTCTGGATATATTCTGGACCTTGCCTGGAGCTTATTTCCAGTCATTTTCCCGGTCACTCGCAGATTGTACCCAGACGTTTTTCTCAGATGGTTTTCAGGTAATATCTAAAAGAATTTTTCCACATAAGTGTATGTCCGGATATTCTTTAGATGATATATCCAAAAGTCATCCAAATTGAGTCTAGTTAATTCTTCACTACAATGAAATGTATTGGTTCATGTTTGTTTTATATCTCAGATTTTATGTTGTTGAATAAATAAAGAAAAAGGCAAAGCTGTGGATATCTAAGAGATCTAGAAACTATTTCTTACTAGCACCTTGCAAACGTTGGCAAACAATAACTTCGGTGGCTCGTAGTCGCAGATTTTTCTTACATTCAAGGATTCTGATCGCAAAGTAGCATACCATTGCTGACCATCGTAGAACAGGAAAGGGCACTCTTGGTCGGCTTGTAAATTCGACGCTGCTTGTAAATCCAACTGTTATTCTGGACAGAATGCGAACGCAAACGCAGACGTCCAGTATCGAGTTACGACCGACACGAATTGAGAATTACTCGCGAAAGAAGGTGAAATAAAGGGGGAAAAAAATATTTAAATAGCGGTACATCGTAGTCACAATCGGTGACATTGAAAACTACTTCGATTTCGATTGGTAAATCTTTGTTGTGACTAAACGTATTTTAAATTTACACGTTCGGTGACACGCCTTCAACGACCACCAAGAGGGAGATTGCAGCAACAAATGAAGGTAGCCTTAATTAATTTTTATGCACCTATATTAATGGTGAATTAGTAGAACGCAATTCATTGCTCGTCGCGACGTCGCCCCCGCTTGCTACAATTAATTGATTAATATTTAAGTAAGAGTTGATTGACTTTTGTTTGCGAGAGAAAAAAGTTATCATTCGTATCGGTAGGCTTAGGCGTAGGAGGATGGATATAGTAAATAAACGAGCGTGCTGGTAATAATAATGAGACAAGGATGATGAGAAAAATGCAAAGGAACGTAAGAATCAGAGCTGCAGACTAATCCGAACATAGATCTGATCTTGCATCAATAACTTTAATAAACCAACAACACTCATGCTCAGATAACACGTGGATGCGATCTTGAGTGGTTTGTGTATGCCTTTGTAGCCTCAAGCATTTAGTACAAGCTCACGCGCGATTGGCATTTAACCTGCAATTCTTAAGCCCTTCGCTCTTTCTTCGCTTGAACCTTTACGACTGTCCGTTGATGCCAGTCCAACAGAGAACTTTTATGAAATACGAGGCATTTCTGCTTTTCGTTATATTACAATATAATAAGATATTTTATTGTTGCAAAATTTTTAACTGCTACAAAAAAGTTAACACAAAAATAATTTCGAATAAATGAAATGCCGATAAAAGGAACAAAAATTTATTATTTATGGTTAATATAATTGCCTGCCACGAAATCGAAACGGTTTTTATATATAAATAATATTTTTAACCGTTTTCACGCTTAAAATCAATAATATTAATAAAACTCGTTGCATTTAAAATGACCGATACTTGATTGAATTCTGTTCGTGTTATGTAACATAAAATAATAAATAATTTATTGTAAAAAATATTTGCAATTTAAAATGATAAATGTGTTTTTTAACATTAATGGTTTAGTATAATGTATTATGAAAAGATATGTGAAACACATTTTAAGTACCTTTTGCGATTTTGAGGAAGTCTTCAAAATAGTTGTGTATTAAACAGTCGTTTTGAAGACGCTCCCGACCAACGCAGCCATGGTTCCCAGCATCGTTAGTTTAGTTAGATTTTAAAAAATAGTTGACGTAGGGACAAAGCTTTCCTGTCGAGTTTTTTCCATTGACCAATTTCATATTTTCCATGAAATTAAAAAATTACAATAAAGAATAAATTTCAAGAGTGTAATTTGTGAATGAAATTGAGATTTTTTCCCCGAAATATACGGTTCATGAGTATATATATTAGAAATTTCATATTAAATATGTAATGTTTAATTTGTACATATGCATAAATATATTTTGTATTGAATTTTGTACTACAACTGTTTCCTGAAAATATTTTATGCAATAACGACGAAGAAAGAGAGGTGCAGAAATGAGAAAACCTATATGCATAAATGTGCTATACTCGTCTCGACACCTTCAAACAGTTAAATCTTATAGCACGTAAAGTCTTTTTTTTTTACTTTTTTAATTTTTTGTAGCTTTCGTCTGCCTGACCGTTCTTTCGTTGGTTAATTAGATTTTGATGGCTGGCGCGAGCATTTGCATTCTTTATTCAGTCACTTGAGATTCTTTTCTTATCGTCTTTAACTTTGTACTTCGAAACTTCTTCTTCTTCTTCTTTTTCTTCTTCTTGTTTAGTCTTATTGTTTTACATTATATTACATTTCAGAATATTTGCGTTTTAATTTTTAGTATCTTAAGACTTTTTAAGATAATACTAAGGTGGCCGTGATATAATTCATTCCTTAATGTCATTCCTTAATGACATTTTCTTCTAATATTTGTTTAACATTTATTTTATTAATTTTACTATATTATGTAAGGATTATTACGAATTTACGCTTATACCCGAGTTATTATAAAATATTGATTGAAATATTAATAAATTTTTCTTTATGCATCTTATAATTGTAATGCAAACAAATCTTAAATAAATTATATGTCTCTATAGTAAGTTCAATTGTCGATTTTTGAATTAACATACATAATTTGTACATATAAACGAGTAACATATGAAGTTAGTCATCGATCTGATTACCTTTACGAGTTGAAATTCCTGTATGATCTGGTTAAAGAAGTTAAAGGTTCATTTTATGGTTGGTGTGAGGGTGAACGTCAAAACACACCTTGTCCTCATAAGGCGCACATTTATATATGTGTGTACGGTCGCACAATTGAGTTGGTCAACAGATTCCAACGAAGCAGCCAATGACTGGAATGACTTGCACAGGATGCTAAATTGTAAAGCTTTCTCGCTTACTCTCGTATCTTTCCTTTGACTATTCTCGGATCATCTTCCTTTACTCATACTTTATTTTTCATTTTCCTTTTTTCATTTTTTTATTCCAACTTATTTTCGCTGAAGGAGGTGCAGCTTAATTTAATTAATTCCGTACGCCATCTTGTCATGTTCATTGTATGATTTATTTTCTTATTACTCTTCATCTATTTTCTGGCTTCGTTTAATTCGTTCAATTTTGAAACAAATGTTTAATTGAATAATCAAATTTATAGTTGAATAATCAAAACAAATTTATGGCTTTTATTATGTTCGTTACATATTTTCGTTCATTCGTGCAAAAATATGCATTCAGATTTACAGATTTCAGAATTTTCTTTTATTGGGGATAACATTTATATTGCCTTTTACTATTTTTGATAAATATTTAAAATAAAATTTATTTTAATATTTTGAAAAATTATTTTTAATGAGATAACTTATAAAATAATGTTATTAATGAAATTCCTCTGCCTAATTTACATAAAGATAATGTACAAATATAATTTTATTGTATTTGAATCAATACATTTTATACCAACTATAAAACTATAAAAAGTAAAAGTAATTTATATTAATTATAAATGGAAGATAGCATAATCTGACCTTTCATGTTTTCATTTCCATTTATTTTATATATAAATTGTTTTAATAATAATGGTAAAATATAAAAGTTATATTTTAAATACTTATATATCCAACTACGTACGTTAATATCGGAGTTAGATATTATTTTCTTTAATTTTATTTCTAAGCTTACAGGAAAAAACGGTCGGTGTTTGGTGCTGACCTTTGGGTGCAGCAACCAATAACTAGCAACGGACAGGGCAGTATGTGACGTTACCGACAAATTTTCTCGGCGGATATGTATACAGAATTTAAAAATAATTAAAATTTTTATATGATTAATTTCGTGTTGAAATTCACAAATCTAATCCTATATATAATAATATTACACTGAGAAAAATGAAATAGTATATATATCAATAAATTCTGGGGTATTGAACCTATATGTACTCTGTAGGTGTAACTGTAATAATTTATGGAAAAACTACCCTAGTAAAAATCAAAAATATATGGTCATATATGGATTAAGAAAAAACATATATGGTCATATATGGATTAAGAAAAACATATATGTTTATATATGGATTACTAAAAAAACATATATGTTCATATATGGATTACGAAAAAACATATATGTTCATATATGGATTACGAAAAAAATTTTTTCTTTATCCTATATGATCCATATATGAACATATATGTTTTTTCTTAATCCATATGTCACCATATATGTTTTTTCTTAATCCATATATGACCATATATGTTTGATTTTTACTAGGGTAAGTATATGTAATGCATACAGTTCTACACTGAGAAAAAAGTAATAGTAAAATTGAAAATAAGTTATATCAATTTGGGGATATCTCTGAAGAGTGAAAAATTTTACTATTAAAAATAGTAAAAATTATAATTATCAAAGCAATTTGTAGTACTCTTCTACTAATATTTACTACATGACTTTTAAATTTTACTATTAACAGTAGAAATAATTGCTTTTCCAATGTATCCTCAAATTAATACAAAATATTGTAATTTATAATATATCTTTTTTCTCAGTGTATAAACATAGAATACTATACAATGTGTATAGAAAAAAATCCCAAAAATTATAAGTGATACACATACAAAGAACGTATAGGTTCAGTATTCCAGGATTTATTGCTAAATATGCTATTTATTTATCTCGGTGTATAAAACTGAAGAAAAATCATGATTTTAATTGTTTTCCTGCACAACAGAGTCGAAATGAAAAAATTACACTTTTATTTTGTTAATGTCGTATTATTAGAATAATAATTTGCAGAAAAGATAATCTTGTCACAAATTAGAATTCAGTGTACGATAATTTGAAATGCATTGGTTTTTAAATTATAATATGTTTTACTTTCTGTGTAATACTAACAAAGTCACAAAACTGTTAAGAGATAATTATTAGAAATGTTAAATTGTATTCGGTAATAAAATAACAATATCATTTTTGCTATTTTGTTAACTTTAACAATAAAAAAAAATTACTTTATTACTGTAATAATGTAAAGAAAAAAAAACTTAATTTATCCCTTTTTCTTGTGTTTCACTATAAAATTATTAGAAAATTCACTATAAAATTATTAATATTGAACTTTGTGTTAATGTAATTTGCCTTGTTATTTTACACAACGCAGTATTCGCCGTTGTATTTCATTTTACAAAATGATTAATTAGATTAATCGTAATCTATCAGGTATAATCAATTAATTACGATTGGTCAGATGGGAAAAAAGTGTTGCAATAAATCATTGTTGATTGATATCGAATTGCTTTTGCTAAACACAGATAATTACAATGATAACCAAGATTATCTCGTGATTAGAAGGAAATTACGATGGCATCTAAATTGCACCGCGATCGTGAATTCGGAATAGAAAATAGAAACATATTTTTGCGGGATAATAACAAACTTAAGACGCCTGTATAATTATATAGCGCATTTTATCGAAGTATTCGCTAACTAAGGTGAATTCGCAAAAGACTCGAGCTGTCTGCGCGGCACGCCAGCCATTTGTTTCAGTCTTACTTTCATTCGCTGATTTATGAGTAATCCGTGGCTAAACGCATCATTCGTAAAAGTGCGTTGCACGTCGAATACTTTTGGTTCGTCAGAACGAGTTGTAACTAATCGGAAAAGGTGGTCGAAGCGGGGTAAAGAAAGAAAGAAAGAAAGAAAGAAAGAAAGAAAGAAGGAAGTAAAGGAAAGAAAGGAAGGAAGAAAGAACGAAAGAACGAAAGAAAGAAAGAAAGAAAGAAAGAGAGAAAGAGAGAAAGAACGAAAGGAAGAAGAGAGAGGGGGGGGGGTGGGAGGGAGAAAGAGAGAGGGAGAGAGAGGGAGTCAAAGGCGAGCGAGGGAGTTGGTATCATGCGAAAGAAATCCAGACAATGCGATTATAATCTTTATTTGAACGTGTCGTGGCCTCGGGTGGTATTTAGTCTCTAATTTCCGATCAGTCAAAACTTTCGAGGAAATAAAAATGAATCATGAAGGTGCGTTTGTTCGACAGATAGTTGGCCCGTGGGCGGTCCCTCGGAGCGTCGCTAACTAGTGACACAATGGATGAATATTAGAGGTGACTTTTTCGGATTAAGTGTAGGGACTTTCCAAATCGAACGCTGACAATGATACAGGTGAGTATTGGGAGGGAGAGAGCGGTTAGCGAGTCGCGAGAGGGAAAGAGACGGACGCGAATGCTCGCGTGCTAATCGTTCATGCTAAGCAAATACCCGGCGAGGGACGAAAAGATCGCGAGACAGAACAGATGAGAGATAACCTTTCTTCATTGGGAGTGAAGAAATAGAAAACGAAGATTGACTCTTGCGCGAGTTGTTGGACTCGACGGCGCAGCGATGGCTTGGAGTGAGCTGAGGATGAAGAGATTCCAACGATCGATAACTAACGTGGCCTGATCACTGAAAAATGGCTGTCAAACATTCTTGCCCTTTTATCTTGAGAGGCACCCCACCTACGCTGCAGAATCGTTCAAGTTGCTTCATTTAAAGGTGGTCCTTCAACATTAATGACGCGTCACTTTTTGTAATGTCCTTGCGTTGTTCATTGATATCATTTCCTTCTTTACGATAATCGTTAATCACGCCCCTCAACATCGGCCTATTGTGCATTGCGCGCTTTGCCGGATTATAAACAACCGCGCGCGCATTTCAACAAGTTCCTTTCACGCAAAGTTTGCCATCTTGATAAATTTCGATTTTCGTGCGAAAAGTTTTAATGGTCGAGTCGCCCGCTGATTGCATAGAAGACATGGTTTTTGATTCTTACGGTATACCGTTCGGACCTGCAATTTCCTAAATAGATAGGTTCTACACTCTTTAGGATCACGAACCAATTGTCGACGCCTCATGTTGGCTTATAATTTTCGTTCATTAAATTCCTTCAACCGTGAGACCAATAAATCGAAGATTCAACCGATACATATTCTCTTATAATCTTATTACGTTATTACATTTAATCTTATGTATTATTTATTATCTTCACACAGTTTATTTATTTTATGTTGTATACAGTTGAATACCATCCATTGATTAGGGATAATTTGAATTTTTCGCAAAAAGTTTTTGCGGCGTTAATTCGCGAAATTTTTTCGCTAATAAGTCAAGATTTGTTCAATCTTGTGTTAAGACCTTTTAACCATAACGTAATGATCTTACTATCTTTTGTCTTACGGTCAGACTTATAAGTAGACCTAATATAATTTTTGATCGCACAAACAATACGATATTTTAACAAAAAGGAAGTGAAACTGCATAAATTATCGGAACGTTTATTGAATTGAAACGCGACGATGAGTAAATTTAATTACTTGATTGGATGATGAATTACAATGGATTTATTTACTTCCATTGTGCTGTAACTTACTTACACTCTAAAGTGCAATGAAAATAATTGTTTAAAATAGTGCTTTCGATATTATCGCTTGCAAATGAAAAATGTCGGTTATAAATAAAGTGCACCGTTATACATCTAACCAAGTATCAAAGATCATCGACGAATGGCGCGGAGCATAAGAAATGCGGCATACAAGTAGAGAAAAGCTGGCCAGTTCAGTATGTTGCCCGGGGGTGCCAACCGCAGGATAATAATTTTATAATTGGAGAAATTACTTCGACTCGCTATGGTACAGTCTCGGTATATGGCGTGGGAGGGTACTCCAACATTGTTTCCGCCAAGCAAGTTGATACCAAGATCTCTAATCTGGCTGTATCCTTTGGAGAAGTCGGTTGGTGAGATATGACCGCATAATCATTGAATCATTATCTTTTCATTCTCGTCCCTCAACCCGCAGCCTTCTTGGCCAAATTATAAAATTACTCGTTCTTCTTGTTAAAGTATTATGAGTACTTTGTCAAAAACTGATGGCTTCAATTCGAATTTTTTTGTTAAATATACCCTCATAAAAAATATATGGATATGAAACGTATATTTCGAGGACCTGGGAAGATATATGCAGTATATTTTTAGAATCTTTTGCGATCTCGAGGACCTCCTCAAAATAGTCACATATGAAACAGACATTTTGAGGATGCTCCCGACAAACACTAAGTTAATATAGTTCTAATTTAATTAAAGCTTTCACGTATAGTGACTTTTAGTTTCGTATTATTTTTAAAATATCTAATTTTTAACCTTATAAGTTTGAATCACTTAAACAGATTCTTCGGTGAATTTTGGTGGACAGCTGGTTCATTCTTCGTACGAATCTAATCTAATCACCAAAAACTCATTCGGTTAGGGAAACTCCCTTCATTTTCCTCTTTATTTCCATCTTTGTTTCTCTTATATTTGCACTTGTATTTTCTCACTTCTTCGTTCTATCGGGAGGAAAGCTGACGACTTGAGAAACTTCAGGAACGCGTACCTCACCCTTTTGGCAAGGTTTTGCTTCTAGGTTATTAGCAAAGTTCCCCTGACCACGGTATGTTCTTAATTACGTAACTAAATCTACGTTGTCCGAATATTTCATAATAAAAAATTGAATTATTTTGGATTAATTAAAAGTGTTCTATTGTTTATCCTCTGGTTATAAAAATTTGATTTAAAAAATGTCCTGGAGAAAAGTCAAAAGTTATACAAAAGCACTTGAAAAAGATTTTAGGGTGATGTTATAAAAATGGGAAATTAATTACGTTATACATGTATCACAATTAAAAAAAAATTATATGTTTGTACAGTAATTTTCATCAGATTTATTTTAACACTCGTGGATGTAAGAATTTAACTAATTATTCAAACAAATCACGGACAAAAATATTCACTTTGGCAGATAAATGAGTTTATCTACCAATTTTGAACTAATTTAGTAAGAATTTATTTCATTTGCAGAATGACACACATCTTTAATTAATCAAAGTAAACATTTATATGTCATGTAAACTGTATGGCTGATTCAACCGTACACTTATCTAGCTTAGGGTCTGAATATAGCCTTATGAAAACGAAAACTGCTTTGATTTCAGTGTGTCGAAAGATCGATAAATTCTATGGTTGATTCAGTCATGCAGTGTATGTAATAGCCCTATCTAATATAAATATAAATTTAGTAGTCCTCTTCATACTTTGTTTTCCATCAATATAACTGAAATGTATTATTAATTACACGTTTAGTTAGAAATTAAGTTTTTTTTGAAATACTACATATTTCAGTACAGTTGTAACTGAATATAATTGTCATGGAATATAATTACTATTGGGTATGATTGCTGTTGAGTACAACCACTATCGAGCATTATTATCATTAAGCATAATACAAACAAGCAGGCAGTTCTTAAGAATCGGGGCGTTAAACCAGCTACATTCTCTTGTCGACCCTTCCAAATGGACAAACAGAGATTAAAAAAGAGAGCGTAATCGATTGACTTTATTAGCAAACAATATTTTATTTTAAAAAGCGCAACCGATATCTAAATGTTTCACAATATCAATAATTGTAAACAGTCAAATGTATTAGATTTATGATTCGAGTAAAATTATCTTAATCCAAGATAAATTCATTTCATGAGGATGGTGAAAACACACAACTAAAATGAAATATTATTACAAAAGACTCCACTGATTTTTAGCGCATTACTAAAAATTCAGTATTTTTAATTTTGTAAGTACTAAAAGAATGATAAATTTAGTTTGTCAGTTGGTAATTGATTAATTATTTTAAATATAAATTAAGTGGTAACTATGATTTGGATGTTACTTTGTCATAAATTATTTATACAAGATTTTACTCAAATTTGACAAATGATTTATGCAATTGTTTATGTTTTCTTTGAACTTTTTCTTAAAATTGATTATAAAATGAGTCCTACTTAATTTTCTTTAATATTTAAAAAAGTTAAATTATTATTGTCTATTTTCTTATGGTCCCCTATTTTTTTTATAAAATTACTAAGAAGAAGTACAGTTATTACCTCAAGTTTGTTAATTACTCAATGTTCATGATAATTACACATTATCATAACGTTTATAACTAATGATATTCAAAATATTACAAGAATGTTAAACATTCCTTAACTTGTATGACGTAACAACACTCGAGTAAAAAAGATGAATGCGGTAAAACTAACGATACTAATAAAATGGTATATTTAAGAAAAGTAGCGTCTTTTGCACCAAATCGGATGCGAGTCAAAATGTATATAAACAAATGGACATATTCTTAAGAAAAAAAAAAAAAAAAAAAATCGGGTCAGAATTACTTGTAATAGGTTTGTTATGGAATTGTATTCCTTTTAAGAGCAAAAACTAGATACTAATATTGCACATCAAGAGAGTATCATTACTTTTATTGACAGAATTGATACTAATTTTAGTGGAAAATTTGTAATTAAGCTGTTGGCCTGGCACAAATGGACATTGTTTATGATTGTAAAGGAGGCATTTGCAGGATTGAGTGAGTGCAATTTTCGCTGACACTGGTTTTCGAGATTCTCTCGAGGGATTGATACTGGTGATATCTGCGAGTACTCCTTGAGAATAATCTGTGTATGATTATAGGGATACTTCCTGAAGCTAGGAAGATTTAACGGCCGTCGACAAACAGCCGTGACGCTAATTATCGTTAAACATCGTAATTAATCCGTTTCTCGGTAGCATGCATTTACCGTGGTGTGTTTGGATGCCTCAAGCTGGTACACGCATACTTCTAGTCTTTGTCGGCGGATAGGGATAAAGAGGGCGGCCAAAATAGAATAAAAAGATCTAGGCGCGCGGGACCCAAAGGGTGCCCCCGCCTTTTGATTCGGTACCAAACGCGGGTTCGTTTGGCCGAAAGATTGAATGGACGAGGGAGGATGTGCAAGTGGCGCAAGGCTTTCTTTCAAACTCGGCAGGCAGCCCTTTTGTCCACCATCCGAGCAAAATTAGCTGCCTTCAGCTTCATCGCTTTGTTTTCGGCTCTTCTCCGTCAGACCCGCCTTGAAAAAACTGCTTATTACGCTAATTATACGCGGACGCTCGCTTTATCCAACGTTAAGCCCCGGTAGCATTTGCCATCACTACCAACTGTCGATCAAACTCGCTCCACTCATTTGGGTATTTAAAAAGGTCCCTATAAACATATTGTCGCTTTCCTTTTGTTTCCTTCGGCCGTTTCGCGTCTATAATTATATTTGATTCATGCCTGCGCGCCGTGTAATGATTTCAGGAGCCCATATGGACACCTCTCGCCGGCTCGGCCGATTCACCGTCGCACAATCGACGCGCGTCCATTTAGTCGCGTGCATTCAAACTCGATTTATTTATATGACGTTACACTTTTATTTCCAATCGAATGTCACGGTATAATTGTTTTCAGCGACTCCTTCCCTTTATCTGCCCGCCAAATTGCCGCGCCCTGCCTTTTTCCACATAACGAACCTTTCTTTCTCTTCCGTAATTACGATTTATGCAATAATTACGTTAATAATAGGCCTCGGAATACTAAGTTTTACAAAACGTTCGCGTATACCTAAATCGGCCAGGCCGACGTTAATTACTGTGTTTACACATAATTACTGCTCGCTTCGTCACTTTATTCCAAGCTTCGTGGCCTTTGAATTTCTCTTGCGTTATAATTGACGCGGGTCTTCGTTAATTGTTCCAAAATAGTCGGTCGAACAAAAAGTCCGAGATTATATAAATATTCCGGGATTAATTGGTTCTAATGAATTTCAGCTCCAACGTTTTTGGCACGTCAGCGGATGTTAAAGGGCAGAATGGTGCCGTGTTGGCAATACTTTGGTGGCCATTCTCTGAATGCCTTGTTAAGTTTAAGTATAAAAAGAAAAATCACATATAGAAAGAAAAAAAATTATCAACTAATAAATTACACGCAATGTAACTCAATAATCACTTCAATTTAACGAATATAACGAAAGGTAATCCTTCACATTAACTCCTTTCGACATGAAATTGACTTTTCCTTGTCCATCTTTTATCTCATGCCACGGAGCTTGCTCTTGCATGGAACGCAAGTATAGGTGTACCCTCAAGGCCTTCCTTCTCGATGGCGCTCTCGTGAATACTTCTTTAAATATTGACGGAATAAGATAAAGCTATAAATTACCAGCCACCTTGAGAACCCTACGGCGATATTTTTTTCGTATCTTATGGGACATTGATCTCTTGTTGGTGGCGAATTCGCGATACGTTGGAATCCGTGTAATGCTAAATGGTCGTCATTTTACTGTCGTGTTACTGTCACTTATGCACCGTAATCATTAGCAATCTTTTAATGATTAGGTGGTAAACATTAGAAAATTCTTGTAAGCTTGATTCAAATTCCATCTTGCTCGGCTCGTCCAAACACGAGGACCTAACTTGTGTTCATGATATATGCATTTTTCTCTCTCTCTCTCTCTCTCTCTCTCTCTCAAAGTATTCGATCGTAACGTCAAACGCGTTGTATTCTTTAAATATTTTATATTAATATGAAGTTTTGGTAAATTAAGGCATGTCGGTATATTTTAAAAAAATTTTAACCACGTCTTTTCGACGAGTTCATTTTCTAGAGGAATTTTCATTTGGAATAACGAAACTTGATTGTATATATTTAACGATATATTAAAGAAAACTTAAGGGATATATTAAGGAGCGTATATAGAACAATTAAAAATATTTTTGTTTAATAAACAATCTGAAAAATTATCTCCAGTAGCCTTTGGAGTCCAGAACGTGTAAATGATGCAACGGTACCAGATCGGGAGCTTTTTCGATTTTCTAATTGTAAATATTTTTATCAACAATTTAAACCCGAAAATTGTATCCAAAAGAGGCAACTCAAAATTTCAAAGATAGCCATTTTATTCATAACCGAAAAATCAAATAGCTCCTGAGAGGCACTACGCAAAATATATTATATCTTAAGATCACATTTTTATTTTGTTTCAGACAAGTAGATATTAAGATTCATCTGGTGCTACAAAACGCTGCATCATTTGCACGCCCCGGATTTCAAAGGTTGCCGGAGATAATTTTTCAATTCTTTTTTTAAAAGAAAATACGTTTAATTGTCTTACATGTGCTATTAAATATGTAAAAAGTTTCGATATTCTGAGTATAAAATTTTATTAGAAAAAAAACTCGTTAAAGAAACGGAAAAAAACGCAGGTAAAATTGTTTTCAAAAGTATTAACGTGCTTTAACTTTTAATGCCTCTTAAATGTAAAAGTCAATGTGTTTGCAAATTTGGAACGTCACGAAACAATTCAGTTGACGAAAAGATGACATTGTATTGGCACTGCGACACAGCGAAGCGGATTAAATCGAAGTATACGCTATTATTCGTGCCAGTCCGAAGCGCAGTAAGCTTGGCAAGTCCAGGTGTGCAGAAATCGCCAGTAACATAGGCATCAAATCAACAGCATCAGAAGCAACAGTAGTTCGCTAACGATCCCATGAACAAGGAGGAAAGGAGAACGAGGGAATGGGTGGGTTAAACTCAGGCTTAAATATCAATCAGCGGGTGAAAAAAGGTGTCGAGTGAGATGGGTGGATGTAAGGAGACCTTTGGTAGAGGGAGATGGTACCTTGTTGCAAGAAGTCTGTGTGTTAGACCTCTTTGCGGGTGTTTAATTAGCAGCTCAAGAAACAGATGCCACATACTCAGAACTCAATCAGATCCCTTCATAAGCGCGCCTTGGTCTCGCATGCATAATGTGCTGTCGTCCAACGCTACGGAGAAATTAATTCCAGATAGTCTTGCTTCCGAGGATTTTGCGAAGGTGTGGCTTAGCGATATATTTTTCTTTCAGTTTTAATTATTCATTGGTGCGCTCCAAATATATATATATATATATACATATGTATATCTTAACACTTGAGATGGACAAGTTTAGTCACTTAAATATCTTTAATATGTTTTTAGATTACAGTTAATTATCTTCAAAGAATATTCCAAGACAGATCAGAGTTTTGCTTACGTGCCTACGATATGTTGTAACAAAGTGTATGGCAAAAATTGTTCGTTGACAAGCAATGCTAGGTTGGCACTCGAAATCATTTTATCAAACATCGAGTCGTTTCGGCCCGCAATTACCATTTCAAATGCTCACCTTACCTCACCTGGAACCAAAGCTGGAACTGCTTTTCATTCCGTGTGATACACCGGGTGGTCTTTCTTCGCGTTGGGCTGGGTGGCTTGCGCGAGTGGGGGGTTATTATTTAGTTTGGTCGTTTCTATCTCTCATCTGCTTGACCTCAGTTTTATTTTTTCTCTTCTCTCCTTCTCCTATATCCCTGCTACGTTATCGCTGCTTTTCTGAACGTTCTTTTTTATTTCCTCTTCTCATCGCACACGTTTACACACCTACGTCTATTCTCATTCTAATCAGCCTTGTCATTATTTTTTCAACTGTCCATAAAAATGACCTTTGCACTAGCCAAATTTTCAACCATTTGCACACGATTTCATCTTAACATTTTTTATGGATTTATCGCCAGTTCCAACATTTCAGTGTTTAAGCAATTAATATAAGAATAAATTATTTACAAAATTATATCTTTAAAATTACTGAGAAAGATTTGTATGAATATTTAGTATGAATAAAGTTAAATTCTTTGCATTTCTAATGATATTTAAATATAATATATTCGTACGATTGAATTAAAGTAATCTTAATTATTAATTAAATCTCATGTAAATTTTTGTCTAGTACAGTATTAGAAGACTAATTGTTATAAAATTACTCCTTCATGCAAAATTTGTAAATGATCACTCGTGTACTGGTCACAAGAGTGAGAAAGATTTTGTACTTTAATATAATATTTAAAAACAATTAAATATTTGTTTGAAATACAAGAAGATCATTGACACCACGATTTGAAAGTTGATACTATTACTATTGAAGGTCATTCATTAATTTCCATTGCTCAATGTGTTATTGTTGTGCATTTTAAAAACTTGCAATTTTTAATTTATTTTAGTTTCTTTTATTAAATAGTATGTATGATATGAAAAAACCTATGGATTCACTTGAAATGATGATTAATTATCTTCAACATTTGTATTTTCAATTGTTCTTAAACGCAAAATTTTATTTTAATTGAGAAGTCTGTAATACCAAATTAAAATTTCTAGTTTTATGTTATTTAAATACAGAGATACCTATTTGTCTATGATTATGCATCATAATTCATACAATAAATGCGGTGTACGTTAGGTGCAAAGCACGTATATCTGATTCATTCTTAAAACAAATGACTAAGCCGTGCATGAAAAATGCCAGAGGCCATTTAAAAATTATTCGCATTAGGAATTGAACCCATAAATTTCCCACTAAAATTATTGTACTAGAATAAAGTTCAACAGTTCAACTAAGTGTGATAAAGTCTCGCATTTTGGAAAATTTTTCGTATGCACATTATTGATGTAAATAAGCTTTAGTTTTATACAGGGAACACGTAAATTAATTATACCATTCGTGTATACCATAGTGTTTAGATTTCAAAAGATCCAAAACTTTCATATAATATTTAAGTTCTTCAAGAGCATCGAAAAATATATTTGTATTATCACTTAGTTAGAATTTATTTAAATTTTGTGAATGTATTTTCTGAAACATCCAAGCATTTTGTTTTTAGCTTTCATTATAGACTGTTAGTAAATGATACGTAAATTGATTATGACATCGTACACTGGAAAAAAAATTGTATTGGATCAACTTGGCAACCTGTTGGAAATACATTATGAAGAACAGTTGTATGCAAACATTGAAAAAAAAAGCTTAAATTTCCACATTCTCTACGTACATTTGTTTGTGTTACTGATTTAGCTTGCATCGTTTTGAATCATTACAACCAATTACTCAAGCAAATCATTGATATTCTTAATAACGATATAAATAATGGTTCTAGACTGAATCGAAATTCATGGGAATATAAACAGATCAATAGATCAGAACACAACAATGTGAAATAATATATGATCTCGTACACAAACTCGCGCCAAGTTTTATGGTATCGGATAGCACGGTACCATGGTTAAGTTTGTGTGTCCAGTTAATTACGTGCGTAGTAAATTATCTGGTAATGAGGTGCCGGGTTGGAGCCTCGGGCGCTCTTGTTGGCCAACTCGCAGCATCAGAGGTGATGGTTTCCGTACACCCTCAAATATGAAAGAGAAAACTAATAACTTCACCAGTATTTTAAGAAGGGTTATTGTTGGTTGTATGGTAAATCATTTCTGCATCTCGAAAACACCTTGCTACCTCCATCCGGAACCTATCCAAAAAAAAAGCCTCAAGACATCTGTTATTTTATGTGTGCCACTTACACTTGCTAAATAAAGCCTTGGGGGTTCTCTTACAACAATTTTTGCAAATTCCACAAATTTATTTATCCTTTCTCCCTTGTCACTTGCATCTGCAATACATTCTCTTCAATTTTGACAAAAGTCCACAACATGCCTTTGCCAATGTAACAATAAATATTCCTTCCGATTAGTGTTTAAAAAAATTATTGTACTGTATAATAATGGTTACGTGCAATTTACAATTGTGCAAATAATTGTATGGACTATTATTATGCTTTTTTATGCAAATCATAGTTCAAATTACAGCGTGTATGATAATTTCGTTTAATTACGCCATAATTATAGATATGGTAGTTGGACATTATTTATGTTAATAATCAAAAATATATTGTTTCATCAAAGAGGAATAAACGTTAGAATTCGATAGATGTGGTGAATGTGTTTATAGATAATTTACAGACAAGTCTATTTCTGTTGTACTGTAATCATAAGCTTGTATAAATAGGGTGAACGAAACGCATAATTTGTGTTACTCTGATGCTAATTGCAAAAAGCAATTACACGGTTGTTGAGACTGTACGGGAACTGAAAGAAATAATTAAAAATTACCTAAATGAACTTTGTTATTTATAATTAATATTTTACAGGCGTCAACTTGCCATTTAGAAGTTACTCGAGTGAAATAAGCTTTAGCAGTCTTTAATTGCAATTTTTAATTACGCTTTTGAATAGCAATTAAAATCTCATCGCATTTACATTTTTTATCTAATTAATTTGAAATTATAATCTAAAATTAAATGATTTAAATCTGCTTGGTTACTAGCGATTATCGTGCCAAACATAATGGAAGTTAGTTTAGTCCGACTTATTAGTAACAAGATTATTTTTAAATTAAATAGTAATTAAATTATTGCGACAAGCTGTATTATTGGGAGATAAAATAAGCCATTACAGTTTTTAATGAATAATTTACATTCCCAATGACTTTAAACGATGTGAAATTGCTTGTTGAGTTACTTCCAATGCAAGTGCACCCAGAGAAAAAAATTTATTATTAACCCTTACAATGGAATTGTTTTTTAGGTAGATAGTAATTCTAGTAATGCAATGAACTGTACAGTTAATTAAAATTGCATAAATTTTAATTGCGCAATTATAAGGTGTAGACTGTTTACATTTACTGGAACAGACATGCCTTTCTTCACTGATTGACACTTCTTATTCACGATGCCACGTAAGCGTATCCGGCTATCGTTAAGTTCATTAAGCACATTTTAAAGCTAACAATAATTGGTTAGCACCCGACACTAACAATTCTCTTAGCTGCTCCGCGGCGTAAATCGTGCCGTTATTTAATAGGGAAATGTTCGAAATAATGCCAGTATTGAATGCGAATATTTGGTGCTTTCATATAAAACTTTGTAACGTTATTATAATGGCTAAGCTGGCAATTACCCAGAGCTCGAATACGCCAAATTGTCATTCAGCTCGTGCAAGCTGATGCCCGTTGTTCATCCGCGCAACTGACTGGAATATTATATGATGCTCATAACACAAAAGTAATGCAAAGAGAGATCCAAGATGTTTCTTTTTTTTTCTCTCCCTCTCATTCCTCTCTTTTTTAGTTCTCCACACGTATACAGATACCCGCGAGTTTTCGATTCAGTACCATGGCTGTACACTTCGAAAACTTGGCTTATAGAATACATCTGTTAAATGAAGATTGTTCGGGACGCTAGCCAATGGGCGCTTGTGCTTTGCTTACTAGTAGCTGGCGTTATAGATTTTTACATCAAAAACTCTGGCATCCATGGGAATTTCTCGTAAAAGACTTGTGAAATCGTTCTCGCCGCACTTGACTACCATCACGGATGCCTCGGGGAAGTAACGCTCCGGCGAAGAAACGTTATTGAAATACCTTCAACGTGTAACTCAGTCATGGAAGTGTAAGAATCCTCTTCATCCAAACAATTATTCAACATGACACTCTTTCTTATTTTCTTCCTTTCTTTATTCGCTGCGTGCACTTTTCGCTATTTCATTTAACTTGTACGATCAAAAATGCTGTTTTATTCATTCCTAACCCATGCTTCGATGGTAAGTGACTTAAATTATGTTTGAGAATCAATTAATTAACGACATCGTGGTCTGCGATAACAAATGGATTTAGAATTCTGAATGAACAGTGTATCCAATTATACTTTCAAATCAAATGACAGTGCCGTTAGGTAAGTTGAATTGTTTTAGACAAATTGAATTATTTTTAGCAACTTTTTGTAAAAAATTTTATAACAAATAACTAGCAAAATAAATAGCAAAATAAATATAAATTGTTAATATAATTTAAATAACAATAACTGTACTAAAATTCAAGTAAAATTTTTGCATTCTGTTACCACATGGAAGATCATTCATCTTTGTCGGACTTTAGTGTGAATGTGAGAGGGAGTGTGGCCTAAATTTTGTCAGTCTCTGATTTTTGTGAAGTAAGAACTAAATTTCTGAGCAGTGTTATAGAGTGGAGGTATAAAACAAAAGAAGAAAAAGAAAAAAACACCATAATAACTTGCCATATGATAAAAATGACTATTACCGGCTAGTGCAGACGTTAAATTAAATAATTAAATTTTACGACGTTTTAATGTGAAATTAAATTAATGTTTTATTTTCATGGTGAATTAGTATTAAAAAATTGGGGCAATTGATCAGAAGGTGCCGTAAAGGTGCAATGTTTTCAAACAAAATAATGTACATGATGAGCCAGGGCAGGCGTCAGTAAGCAATGCTTTACGAGTATAAGAACTCCCGACTAAGTATCGACTAACGCTTTACGATAATATAACTATTATAATCGATGCGTAAAAAGTCCCTTGCGAATGTTCTCTTCGCGTTAAGCCAGACATTAAACGTTGCCGGAATAGCCATCAACCGTGGAAGGGTTCACGGCAATCCTTCGACTATAAAAATCAAAGGTGGATGTAGATTTCAGGGCGGTATTGTTCAAGCGGCTTTTTTTTTCACGCACGCCACGCGAAAGCCGCGCAAAAATAAGCGTAACGACAGAAATTACGATGCCTTAATTTCTGCAGCTTCTTGGTTACAGTTAAAGTTAACTTCGACACTTCGCGCGTACTTTAATATCGACCTAAAATGAGATAATACAGAGAGCCAAAGCAAAGCTCCTTGTACTGTTTCATTGTGAAAAGCCTGTGAATTCCAATGAATATTCACCGTAATGCTTGAATTTTTGCAGCCATAAAACATTGTCGGCATAAACATTTTTATTGCCACATTCAAATATTTAGATATTCAAATTGCGGTTGGTCCCGCGTTACATCGCTGAATTTATTTCTAATATATTTATTTTATTCAAAACCATATTAAAACACTTATATTAGCCTGTTGAGTCGCCGAGGTAGCGAGCGAGGAGGAAAATTAAGGTGAAATGTCACTGGATGGCCAACTGAGAATGAACATAACCTCCTGAATAATACACATCTCTAAATATATTATAAAATAAGAATTAATTTAAGGAAACCGCAACGTGCGTAAAAAGTTAAACATATTTCGAATTATTTAGATGCTAGGTTAAAAACGATTTCCAAAAGATAGCTTTCTAAGCAGAGTTGCACTCAGAAAAAAAATATATTTACTTTAAGAAAAGTGTACAAAGAAAAATTTTCCGCCCGTACTGTGTGTGCCATTTGCGGATTGTGTCGCTTGGCCACCAATAGCCGGAGTGTTCAATCTTTTGATGCGACTCGCTGGCGTGGGAGTTGAAAATCCACGTTGGTGCGTTCGAGCGCGCGTACCTAGTGTGACGCGCGAGGTAAGACAACGTCGCAACGATAACTTAAGCGATTCACGTAGAAGCTGGTAATTATGGATGCGTTTAAGCCGCGGCAGTTTGGGAAACCAAATAAAATAATATACGTGAGCCGGGGTTTTTATTGCCGGATTAAGTGAGCATCTACTTCATGTCACGACTATCTGCCCAGTCAATCTTGCTCAAAAAAATAACTACGAGGCAGCGGCGGTCATCGTCTGGCGGGGATTTTGAGGACAAAGAATCGAAATGAGCGCGCGTCGGCTGCACAACGCTAATATGGACGTGATATCGCTTACTTCTCCTCTGTTCAACTTTTATTTCGGCCCGCGCCGTAATTGTATTAATAATCGCGCGCGCAAAAACCTGTCGCAAATAACTCCTCGGCGGGCACACTTTTTTCGCCCGCCTTTTGTCCGCTTCTCCTCCGAGATTTGTTCTATATATAAATGCGCGCGCGTCTTCGCTCGTCCGCCGCTCTTCGTTACTAGCAGAAACTATATTTCCAAGTTTGCCTCCTTTTTTCTTTCCTCCTCCTCCTCCTCCTCCTCCTCCTCCTCCTCCTCTTCTTCTTCCTCCTCCTTCAGCTTTGCTTCTTTTTTTTTCTTCCTTTTCTTCCGTTTTGCGATTTTTCTTTTTAAACAACCAAGAGACGAGGTGTGTATCGGGGCGAGGTCGTTTCACCACGGAGAATTGAAAATGATGATTGGTGGTAAGCGGGAGGTGGCAGAGAACTTGACCAGTTGCGAGATAAATAAGAAGGCTATGGTGGATGACGATGAAGATCGGTGAGGTGGAGGAAGCAGGAGGTTGAAAGTGAAGGAAAAAGAGTCGGCCGCGCGTGAATTAAGTCGATCGCTGTGCGTGGAACCACATCCTTCGCTCCGCGGTACCACGGGATACGACTTTTCTTTTGTCCCTCTTTCTCTCTCCGATTCTCAGCGGCCATCGGCGCGCAGTGGCTCTTCTTTATTATCGACATCAACCGTCGTCTTTTGTTTTATAATAACTGTTGCTGCGGTCACTAACACCTCTTATTCGTTTTGCAGCGCATCCCGTGCGTGGATCTTTTCGTTTCTTCAATATGACGCGATTGCTCAAACGATGAAAAAGGAGCAAACGCATTTTATGTATCGACTAATAATTCGTTCAAGTGTACGAAGGCTACATCAGTGGGCTCGTAAACCCCTTTTTCAAGCCAAGCAAAAGTGTGCTCAAATTTGTTTACAAAATATTAAAAACCTTCTTCTATGTTTACTTAAATGCAAACGTACTTCTTCGCCTCCATTTGTTTTAATTTTACAGGTTTTCTTACGAATCTTATCGTACGTACTTTTAGTGTTAGTGTCAAATAGGAAATGGAGTGCTGAATAATAGAGTAATCTTGGGTAGGATTACTTTGTAAAATAATCACTAAAATTTGCGATTATATATTATCAATATCAGTAAATAAATAAAAATAATAGAAACTAATGAAAATTTGTAAAATTACATATATTAGGTCGTAGTGTTTCGTTTCTTTGTTACACATGAATTCATCAGTAAGGTGAGTGATAATAATCGTCGTTTGATTTTAAAAGCTTAAAAGCGCTGAATTTGACGTCCAAGGTAAAGGACAAAGAAAGGAAGACCGAAAGTGTAGGAAGATGCAGAATTAGAAGCATTATTGGATGAAGATTCGTGCAAGAAGAACGTAACAAGAACTTGCACTTACATTAGGAGTAACTCAACAAGCAATTTCGCATTTTTAGTTTAAAGTCATTGGAATTGTCTATTTCTTTTACTAAAATCGTCGGAGATTTATTTGCATTCTTAATATAAACACCATCCCAAAGAAAGAATCAACACGGCAATTACAAAATATGTATTATGTTATTTAACCTTGAAAAAAACAATACTTTCACGAAGAGAAAAAAATACACATTTTTAATAAAAAGTTTACCTGTTTTATAAACTAAATTGTTCAAATTTAGAAATCAATTTATTTCAAATATGCAAGACTATGTAATTTTATACAAGTTAACATTCTGTTTAAATATTAAAAAATATTTAACTGATAAATATTATGTAGTGCTATTATAAAATAATCGTTTGTTAAAATAGTGAAAGTTTGCTTCGTTTAGTTTTTAGTTCTCTAAATACGCATTTGATTATTAGGTTATGTTAAAATGTGGAATTCAAGAAAGTTTTCAACAATTTGCCTATGAAAGAAAAATGTCAGACAGTTAATTTTCCAGAAACGTTTTCCAACAGTTGGATATAGTTGGATATAATTGAACATGTTGAAAAATGAAAGGAATGTTGGTATTATTATAATAATAATTACGTTCAATGGCTTTTAGTACGATGCTCTTATTCTTATTCCAGATATCCTGAGTAGTGATTTGTGGTAAAAAAATTAATTCCGCAGTGTTCGGTTTCTTAGATACTTGAATCAATATAAAGAAAATAATGCGTAGCAGGAAGTGATTGAAATTAAAATTCAATCAAAAAGTGTTGATATAAAATATATTAAATGAAGATATCCTAAGCTGCAGCTGCAATCACTTTTTTGCAAAATGTAAAAGTGCTACTGTTAATAGTAAAAAGCTACCCAACATCAAACGTATATTTTATTTATTCTTCAGCTTTCTAGAAGAACAATTATATTTCGCAATGGAAGTAATGCGACTATACAATGGAAGCAACGGAATAATTTATTATTACTATCATCATTTTGCTTAATTAAGTAAAATTCTTACACTGAGAGAAAAAAATATAAATTTTAATAAAAACTAAATGATTGAAATTTGTTAAATTAGTTTATTCAAATTGTAATTAGAAAATATAAATTAGCATAAGTTGGAATATGAATTAAAAAAGCTGATTACTAATACGAATTCGATTTCTGTTTAAAATTCAATCCATCAGATAACAAAAATTGATAACGAAATTGCAATAGTGTATTGAACAAGCGATTAAGTTGAATAAGAAAAAAGAATGTTGTAGTTGAAGGTAGAAAAATGAAGCGCATGAAAACATAAAATGTATAAATGTTGTTGTTATTGGAAGAGTCAAAATGCGGCTTGTCCGTTACCCATAATACATTACACGACCGTGATTATACGTGTTTTCTGCAATGGCTCATTTGTTTCTCGATCACGACTTATAAACCATTACGAGCGAAGCAGCTGCGTCAAGGCAGTCGCACTCAGAGAGGCTTTATAATAGACAATAACGATCGCGATCGGTTTTCTCTGTTGCGTTTCTTTGCTCTTCGGCCGTATCTGTCTCAATCGTCGTGTCGTCTCTTGTTCCGTGTCTGCTCCTCTCTCCCTCTCTCTCTCTCCCTCACCCTCCCTCACCCTCCCTCTCCCTCTCTCTTTCTCCCTCTCTGTCCGTCGCATTTGCGTCTCAGTTACCAAATCATTATGCCGTTTCTCTCGCGCGCATCGTACGTGCCTTTTTTCATTCCCTCTTCTTCTTTCTCCCGTGTGTATTTATCTCCTTCCCTCTCTCATTCCCATCCTCATAATCATCATGACCGTTCTCTTCTCTCTCGGATGGCTGATTGTATAATTGGATGGCAGCAACGAGCTACGTGCGTCACTGCGATGATTTACCCCCTCTGCATCCCTGGTTACCGCTTAACACGGGCTTCGGTCAATCACGTCGTAATTACTTTTAATGCCAAACGACTCGACTGACACAATATCCAACCCGTCGACGACTTGTCCCGTCTCGCTAACTACATATCGCGCTCTGCATACTTCGCACGATCAAATTAATTGGTACTAGACCGCGTCGCTCTCGACCAACACTATACCGACGCAACTGTACCTGAACAACAATTTTATTATTTTTTCACCACCACGCTGCGACGTATCCTCGTTGTGCTTCAAAAACGAACGCTTTTAGACGAAACCACTCATCTCGGGAGTGGTCAACATTTTGACTGCACTCGGAACAATACACGTCAGTTAAAACAACCAACCTGAGTTTAACTATCTTTATCAGCCGTCCAATTATTTCATTAATATAGGAAAGGTAAAAGTATACCCACTTTTATTTTCGTGAGTGCTATAGAATTTTCAAAGTTAATTCTACCCCCTCGTATAGGTGCAAACAATATGAATTTCAGTTACAGTAACTGGCCATGTGTGATGGTAGGTTCTGTGTTGTGTGGTTAAAACAGGAAGATCATACAGTTACAATCATTATGTATTGTAGGAGGAGTACAAATAAGTTTCCACTGATTTTAATGAAAAAAATTGACATTCGCAATGACTTTAAACGATGTGAAGTTGTTTGTTGAGTTACTCCTAATGTAACTGCAAATTCTTCATGCGTTTGCAACGAATCTTGATCCAATAATGATTTTAATTTTAACTTATGATATTTGTTTTGAAACAGTGAAAGTATTTTATTATTTTGACTTTATTCTTAGAGAACGTTTCCTTGCAAATTAAGAATGAATGATTATTGTTGAAGAACAATAATCATTGAAATTTTATTTTGACTATTGTCTGTTATTGGCGAAATTAAATTCTTCACACTTTTAATTAAACATACACAGACAAAGTTAAATTCTCTATATATAAATAATCACTGAATTTCAAAGTGAATTTTTAAAACTTGCAACAAGTTAAATATTCATCCTCATCACGATCCAAATATTATCTCCGTTAAATAAAGCTTAACTAAAGAAATTGCGAGATCGTGATATCATGGCATTATTATGTCATCGTCAGTTATGTATAAGACCTATTTGAATGCGACTACAAAATTACGTAGATATTTACAATATTTTACTAGTACACGTAGTTTCAATTTTGTAATTTGAATTTTCACTAATTCATTTTTTTTAATTATTTTATATTGCATGCTAAGTGCAATTAGTCAAAGGAATGTAAGTAATATGTCGAAGTGAACTCCATTTAATGATTATGTAAATTAATATTTTGTATATTTGTAATACAACAGGATTTATACACGTGCAAATATATTTTCAAAATATTCAATTATAATCCAAAATGGAATGGTTGTTTCTCTGACTATACAGTTTTGTTATTTATATGATAATGAATTTATTCATTTATTCGATTATTACATATATTATTGATATACCGCTAATATATTGATAAAAAATAAACTATTGAAATTTAAATGAGTATGAATTTAAATGATCATGTAGCTCATAAATATACACGTTTTATCAGGCAATATGATTTAATTTCATTAATACATCAATTCGCAATGCGTTAAATTATGCGTAACAAATACTTCTATCTGGAATCATATTTATCTTGATTAAATTCAGTTTAATTTTATATCCAGGTTTTTATCGTATGAATAATATTTATGATGTAGAATAATTTTATATAAATTCCAGCTTATATGAATGGAGAAAATGCAACACAACAATTTTAAATATTAAAATTGGTGTTACATATTTTGTCAGTAATTGTAAAATGAAATAAATACTTTTTTGTAGAAAAAAATTATGTTAAAAATGCTATGATGCACACAAAGTTAAATGCACATCATATTATTGTTATATATGGACTTTTAAACATAGTGTAAATAGTATATAAATTGACCTATAAATGTTCAATCTAAAATAAAAAATTGTTCAAAGATTGTTCGATAATTACTAAAATAATTTACTTTCGGAAGTTGACATTAATCTGATTTGTGATACGAGATCTGATACATATCTAATACCTTATTATTAGAATAGATTTATTTGAAATCAAACATCTGATCTTAAGTATAATTTAAGATTTCACATGTAATATTACTAAATAAATCTTACAATTTATGAAATTTGTCAAATGTTTACACAATTCTAACGTTAACTCAAAAATATTTGTAAATTTTTATCCTAAAATCTGGATTACATATGGCTTTTCTTCCCAATTTAATATTTCGTGGTTTCCATATACTTAGAGGAAAAATTGAACATTTTTGCTGTAATCTGAGGACACGATGGACAATGTTGCAAAAATTATAATAAAAAATTGTACAATATATTCATAAATTTGTAAAAATAAAGTAAAAAATAATAATATCTACGTCTTTTATGAGTATATTTTATAATTTTTGATTGTAATTTTGTGGATTTGTCCGTTATGTCCTCAAAATGCAAAAAAAGATTACATTTTTTTCAAAAATGTTTCTCTCGGTGTAGACTTGATAGATTTTTAATTGGAAAAATATCATTTTTTAACCAATCAAAATTCCTTTTATTGCCGAATTCATTTTGTAAATATAAATTTACGTTATTACGTTAAATCAAGTATTAGACCTATTATGTTTTTCCTTCTCTTAGAGGTTCAATGTTGGTAGAACAGTTCATTCGTCATTGGTCCAAAGTTCACGGTCGATCTTAATCTGCCAACATTATTTCTACGTTTGATACGAGTGTTCACTGGTCAAAGCGTTCATCATTTTTCCTGTTTGGTGTATAATAAAAATGATTGAATTTTCAATATAGAAAAAGTAAATGTTTTAAGATTTTAAGATAATTTTGTCACATTTATATTAAAAATGTAATATATGAATGTAATATTATTATACCGGAGCAAATTGTATT
This sequence comes from Leptoteleia sp. ZL-2020, assembly GCA_022817305.1. Lineage (NCBI taxonomy): Eukaryota > Metazoa > Arthropoda > Insecta > Hymenoptera > Scelionidae > Leptoteleia > Leptoteleia sp. ZL-2020. The sequence continues at coordinate 4,320 of JABFPN010000150.1, read as the reverse complement.
AAATAAATATTTGCTCCAAAAATTTATTGATACTGTTTATTCATGAATATTTAAGAATTAAATTGTTGTTTTCTTATAAAACTTTCCACAATTTAAAACGATAATATAAATTATATTTTATACCGTATATTACGGTTAAGATTCACAATCGATCGCGTTAATAAATTAAGGGAGAGCTGATGTTTAATTGGAAGCGATGAATCGTTAATAACTTTGCCTGAATTGAAATTGAAGTTAAGTGGTCGAGGCGTTGTGATTTCATTCAATCTAAAGGTTAGATTGTTTTGATAAAAAAGTGTGTAGAAAATGTGTTGTTCGAAATTGTTTAAAATGTATTTATAATTTTCACAATTATTTAGGATAAGTTTTAAAGAAATATAGAGTTATAAAAAATTAGTTACAAATTGTTAACGGATTTTGTACATATTTTTACACTGAGGGGAGAAGATATGTACTAAGAAAAATATGTTAAATAATAATAGCAATTTTAACTTTGTTTTAGGTACATGTCAATCTTTAAATAAATATTACTGTTTTCGTGAACTCGAATGCTTTCGTAAAAGTTCTTCTTCGGTTCGGTGCAGTATATTTGCTGTATTTTGATAGAATTGATCGACGAATTTGACATCGAAGACAAAAGACGAAGAAAGGAAGACCGAAAGTGTACGAAGTCGGAGGAGACTTATTTATCTACTATTTATTTACCGTATAGCCAGAAATTTTAATATGGATTGAATTTTTCTCTCAGTGTGGAAAGTACGGACATTGCACGGACAGCATACATTTGAAACGAAACAACGCGACGAATTAATTGTAACAACGTATTCAATGACAAATATGTTCGCACATATAAATTATATGCAGAGCAAAGAGAATCATCGATATGACGTATGGACGGAGGTTGGTGGGATGAGAGCAGAAAAACATGGCATGTCCCCTCTAATTATAGTAACAATAAAACAATTTTGATAATTATCTCAAGTAGTGTATGGGAACACACGGCATTATAGTAGGAACGACGCTGTTCGTATATAACAACTGTGCCACAATAATGACAATAATTACCATTTATATGCAAGTGCCGTCATTACCTGCACACGAGTATAGCGCGCATTCAATTTTGTATCTAATTTGAATAATTCAAACAAATCTTTCTTTCCTGCCGTTCTTGCACGCTTTATAATCCCAATAAACGCGGCGGTGACGACAGTCAACGTAGACAACGGCCGTATCTTCGACAAAGAAGACGTTTTTTCCATAAAGCCGCCAAACTTATTTCCAGATATTAAACATACATTGCGTGCTATAATGTTGTTAATTTGAGCGAATTACGCTATTGCATAATTGCAATTCAACGCATATGACAATAAAAATCGCACAATGATCCACATTATGTGCAACCATATCAAAAAATAATCGCGTTCGGCGAGACTCTGGAATTTTAATATATGGTTTCGAGGCATGAAAATACAAGGTGTATACTGGCTATTAAATTAGTTGTGAAAGTTGAATAATTATTCTGTAATACGTATTAAATTATAAGGGATAGCTATAGGACTATACTTAATGTAATGCATCGCTTTATTTTGTAAGGATATAATTGTATTGCGTAGGTGTCCGACGATAGGCAATACGTTATTCTTTGTGATTTAGGAATATAAGGTTTCGAAAAGTTATTATTATTCTTATTATTTGTGTTTATTTTATTGCATTTAAACGTAACATTCGAGCAATTTTAAGTTATTATCGTTTTTCTCCAATAATGTCGATAATTACCAAGTAACGTACAGATGCACAGAAAAGTAATTTTCTGCTTTAATTTTCACTTTACCCTCGTTTTGGAACTTATTAATTTTCGTTCTCGTATAATTAATCTGTACATGAAATTGGAAAACAAAAAATAATCGAAATATAATATTAACATACTATTATAATTTATATCAAAACAATAAAATAATTAATTTTCAAACGTATTATTATTTACTTGGAGTTGTAATTTTTTGCATATATTTTCTAAAGAGAAGTAATTTGTGAAATTTTTTTCTTGAAAATTAAATTAAATTGTTTGAAAATGAAATTTATATTAATTATACATTCCATGCAATGAACAAACTAAAATTACTACCAATGTGAATATGAAATGTTATAAATTTATTTCCGCAATCCATTTTTAACTACGTATCAATTTTTTATATAATTTTAGCAGATAAATTTTGTCATGTTCTACTTTATTTTAATAATTAAATTTCATTAAATTCACGTTGGCCATTATATTTTACGAATTTAATCACAATCTAAACCTTTAGTAATGTACTTGATTCAATTATTCATACGAGTGCTAACGATATGAGAAAGAATTCTATTCTGTATTGAAGATTAGAAGACAAAAGTCATGCACCTAGTATATTAATGATCGTTATGATGTTCCTGAAATTAATAATTAAACGCCGAGTATACTAAGAATTGTAGCGTCATTGAGAGCAAAGCTCTTATAACTCGTAGATTTAATAAAAATGCGAGGAAGAGGCGCTGGTATGACACCAACTAGCGGCGAAAAAGTGGACGGAGACAAAGTAAGAGGGAATAAATGAATTGACTTTCAAAGAAACAAAGAAAGATAGAAATATGCTGGAAATACAATGCGGGCTCTTAAGTCCAGGGCTGCTCAAGTAAGGGCCACTCTTAGCTTGGAGGACAAAATCATAATAAAGTCAATAATTAAACTACAATACAATACTCGGTAAAAAGAGCTAGGTCGCTAAGAAGAGGAGAAGCAGAGGAAAGCCCGAATGGCTCTCATTGTCCGCTTCGGTTGAAAAGAGAGTTGAAGATACGAGTACTCGTATCTGCGAAGACGCCACCCGAAGGAAACAATAACCGCGATGAACTCGCACAATGCCGGAATTATTAGCTTTCCGCCAAATTAAAACGGGAGAAAGCCTGTATGTTTTACTGAATTCATATTTATCTTCACTCTCGCACCTTCATTTCACTATCACCCGATATTCAATTTTACCCTGCCTCGGTAATCCTCGACAACTTTTCACATTAACGTTTATAACATTCACATCTTGTTCTTATTCATAGTTTTAATTTAATTCTAATTCATCATGTTCATGCACTCTTCAATACTATTCTGGAAATTTGTAAATTGTAGTCAATGATATCCCGGGAACGAAAAGTTCCTTGTTTGAACATGTATGAATATTCAAAAAATTCAAGCTTCGTGTAAAGTTTGACACAATTATATAAAATGTTGTATTAATATTATAATGTTAATGTTATAAAGCCGGAAATAAAAGATTATATGACTGTAACTATGGCAAAATGAGGACTATAATTATTAGTTATCAGTAAATATAATATATATAAATACAAATAAGATTATTTTCATTCATAATATGAAATGAAATTAATATTACTGTAGATTAATGCACGATATACATATGATCGAATAGGCATGGTCGTAATGACTGATGATAAGGAAAAAGTTTTTGGACGTGTCAATACGAATAAGCGACAGTAAAGAGGGAAAGCCGCGAAAAACGGCGGTAAAAGACGAGAAAAGACGATCGTGTATAGGCGGAAATTAGTCCCTCTAATGGCGCGTGAAACAAAACAAAAGAACGGCGTTGACTCAAACACAATAAAGTCTAGCACGTATTTAGGAAAGGAAACAATGAATTGAGAACAATGCCTCGGATCGCTCTAGAGTCTCTTTTTATGGCTACCTTTTATGCGGAAGTGGTTGTCGTGATAGAATTTTTAAAGTCAATAAATACCTATTCTCTATCAGAAGGACTTGTGGCACGTTCAGTTTGACAAAAGCAGTGTCGTTAAAACACTATTAAGATCAAAAGCTCTTCATAATTTTGTGTGCTTTTTTTCAATCTAATTAATCAATTACAATATAATAATTTTGCTTAATGTAGCATTTATGAAAGAAGTTGAAGTTATAACATGATAACTTGTATTTTATATATTTCACAATACATTTGTAAATTTTATTTAAATCTTGAATAATGTTTTATTGTGACAGCAACCGTTTATTTAACTGCTACGTAAAACCTTCAAAACTAATAGAAAAATAATTTATTAACATGCACATTTTCTAATTAATATTTATTCATTTTGTAAACAACATTGAATATGTAACAGCCCGCGTGGAAAAAACATTGTGGCAGAGTCTATGACAGCACTGTGGCTAAGACTGTGGCATGCGGGAGCCCACAGTCTTGGCCACAATAAGCCACACATGTTGCCGCAATGGATCGACTGTGGGACGCGGCCAGGAGCCACAGTCGAGCCATAGTGACTGAC
>JABFPN010000149.1:0-66324 GCA_022817305.1 Leptoteleia sp. ZL-2020 | reverse complement strand
GGGGGGGTGGGGGGGGGGGGGGGAAAGCCCCTGTCACAAAAATCAAAAGGAAAGAGGAGAATAAAAAAAAAAAATGAAGTGACGCAGCGAAACGAAAGCCTCGGCGAATCACTTTCGACAGCGATGTCTAACTAAAGCCATTGACTACGCGGAAACGCGATATCGCGCGTATCGTTACGCCAATGAAATTCAGCTTCGTAAAAGCCAAGAGCGACACTATCGGCATAGATCTCCCGCTTTCCGTGACTGTTTCCGTGCCACGGGGTGAGACGAGCTCGTGAATTCCTGTTTGTTGTCGGTGCCTTGTTATTCAAATGCGGAATGAGACGCGCACGGATCCGAACAGAGACGGAGCGAGATAAATAGCGGCGAGAGAAGACTTTTTGAGCGTAATGTCGGAATCTGAATGGTTTGCGTAAATGTGGGTCAGCTTGCGTGGTCGGGAAGAAAGTACGAAAAGTCGAGGGAAAGAGGGACGCGCGCGTGAGGAGCGAGACCGCGGGATAGCGAAGTTGAAAAACAGAGTGGCGGGGGCGGAGGGAGTAGGAGGAGGAGGAGGAGGTGTATGTCGGGCGTCCTCTCGATTCGTTATGGACGCGAGTGTGAGTGTGCATATTTCGGCGGGTTTCAAAAGCGGCGGAAAAGTCCCTGGATCTTCGCGACGACGACACGCTCCGGTGCATTCAGTCGTTTGGTTTTTCGACTACACGCGAGGAAGAGTCGTTCGTCTAAGTGGAAAGTTCGGTTCGTTGTTTTTTCGCCGGCGTAACGCGGCGAATCGGGCTCCCTGCGAGATGACACGGTACGTCGTTTAACGTCTTGCATGGAAAAACGATATGCTAAGTCACGGGGGCGACCGACTTTTTTATCCGCCGTTTATTCCCTGTACGCGATTTTCAAATCGGTTTGGGTAAAGTGGCACGCGCTACCAAGCTATCATTACTTGGAATAAGAGGGAATTTTTATGGAATAAGATGTCGAATTTATGGCTCGCGCTGAAATCGGGCGCCTGCTATCAATAATGCACGATGTTGGGTGTGTATTATGGGGAGAAATCTGCCGGAGGGCAGATTGCCTGGGGGAAGATTCGTATGTGATGCAGGTTCGGATCTGATTCGAAGGCCGTATATATTAGGGGGATATTAAAAAGTGCTCGTAATTGTCTTCGTGGGATATGAAAAAGTGATTATTCTCTTATGCGCCAGTTTATTTTGATTGGGGTGAATAATGTTGCCGAGGGCAATTAGTGAAGGATGACAATTTTGATTAATTACCGTGCCACTGGGGTATTTTTCTTCATATTTTGCAATAAACTTAAACGTTGAAATAATAACCGTTCCTATCGTAAAGTTTAGATTTAATGGAGTTTGATGCTATCCATCGTGATATGAAATTTAACCTAGATCATTCGAAATCCTGCTCCGTTGATTTATATGGTCTAAAATTCTAAAGTCTTATCGTCAGATTCCGAAGCGGATAACAAAATAATTTTACTTTTCTCGGTGCATTATAGAAGATGCGATCAGATTTCAAGTTGATTAAATTATTATATATGATTTATATGTTGATGTATATTACCAAGACAAGTGATTAAAGTGATAAATTTCAGAAATTTACATGAAACGTAAATAATTTATCACATTTCTTAATACGTACACCGAAGCAAATGTAATACGCAGTTAAAAAGTCTACAACTGACAATTAATTTATGAACTATCAACAAAGTAAATAAAATCGCGATAAAGCATTTGTTGAAAATAAAATTATATCTCTCACTGAGAAATAACGTACTAGAAAAATATATTACCTTTGGCCAAACCATCTTTATGAGTCACATATTTTTTTTCAAGATATTCTACATTTATTGTTTTATCGTGCGAATTTTCTATACAGAGAAGACCATAACTGAAAATAAGCTATTAAAGTTGATAGGAAATTTGTTCGATCCACAAATATTAATGGTTATTTCCATGAAAACTTTAACAAAACATAATTGATACATAAAGATTTATAGAATTTCGTAGTTAAATAGAGAATTGTCTGCATTTCATCTTTTTGTTTCAACGAAGATGTATATAAGAGTGACGATGTTGTAGTTATTTTTATATTTAAAATGATATAATAAAACTTCAAACTTATACATTTTTATTCATTGCTACTTGCAAGACGGAATTACATTCATGCTTTAAACATACGCTTTTCTCAAATAGATGATTATCATAACAAGCAATACCTTTTACCATCTTACAAGAACTTTTGAAATATTCTTCCTCTCTCTCTTCCTGTTTGATAAACTTTCCAAACTTTTTCCTACGACTTTTTGTCCAGCGCAGAAGACTCGAATCTTTGTGTGAAATAGCAGAAATATTTCTCAATGCGGTTCGCATTTTTATTTATAACAATACTTTATTAGCGATAGGATTTTACTAATCGTCAACAAACGAAAAAAAGAAAAGAAATATATTAAAATTTTTTTAATAATAAGATCAAATTATGAGAATTTATAAAAGTAATTGCAAGAAATAACTAGTATTTATATGTTTTATACACCACAAACAGTCATATCAAAATAATTGATCTGATATTATAAAGTACTTTTTCTTTCGTGCAAAACATTTGATAGATTTAAGCGAGTTAGTAACCGATTCATGAAATCATCTTAAGGCTCATGAGACACGTACAAAAATTCACATTTTGTTGAAAGCTAAGTTTCTGCGCATAGGTATGCATTCGTGCGAGCAGCTCGCACCGTTAGAAACAACTTCCAATGATGTATATTTGCCATTTATTCCCCGATCTCTCACGCCAACAACTTGACAAGGCTCCCCATTTTAGATTTAAAACGGATAAAAATGTGTTGAACACCACTTTGCCGTAGCTTAAATTGATGCGAATTTAAAGTGCCCCGCGAATTATACAAAACGTTTGGGCTTTGATGGTCATTTCTGTGTCTGTATTCATTTTCATGTTTTTCGTCCTGTTTTTCGTTATCCCAATTACTCTTTTTCTGAGGCACCAATACTGCCCGCTCAAAAATAATATATAATTTTAACGCAGATGTGTTGCACGCGATCTAGCTGACATTTAGTGAGATGCGAATATTTATCGATGTTTGTCTGACTTTTTATACGCAAATAATATTGAATAAATACATTTAAATATGCGACCAACATTTATAAACCATTAAACAAGTTTTGCATAAAAATTATACTATGATTGACACATTTTTTTGGAATTAATTTACTTGTTCAATGTAATTTAAAATATATTTAAATAAAACCTAGTAACAAATGTTTGTCTTGACATTAATTTACAATCGATATAACTGTAAAAGCACAATTGAATACTTTAATAATGTAATGAAGCAGTTGTAGTAAACACACAATTTCCAGGTCATTATTTTATCGCAATAACTTTTAATAACTTTTAACTTACCTATTAAAACTGTTTTTGGTTTTTTCTTCAGTGCATCTTTAAATTATTATTTTATAAGAACAATTTTACACGGCAATAATAATTTTTGCCGGTTTTAATCTATAAATTATAAGGTAGAATAATATTATATCGAAGTAAAGCTTCCATGCTGCAAGAGATGGTAAAAAGGGAAAAAGTTATGAAAATTACGACTTTATGAAATCGTATTTTGGCTGCTTTACTGATCGTAATATAAATTACACTGTTCTCTCATTCATCTACTTCCTCTTGCATTTCTTATGGCTCTTTCTTTGAGCACTGATGGGTAAATCGGTCTAGGTATATCATTGATCTCATTTTTCGAAGAGACGACTCATCGTCAAATGACAAACTGATCGGCGCTCCGCCCTTAATGTAGCATCTTGGTATTTACGAGTCTTCTGAAACGTGAGGAACCTTTCTCACTGGGCAAACTACGAAGATTCTTGCATGTAGTACGTGATCTTCTATAAACGCCAATTTTAGAAACACAGTCTTTACAAAAAGCTTTTTTAAAACAAGTTTCAGCTTAATTTAAAGCACTTTGTGAATAATTTTAATGAATATAATACAGTTGAGAGAGAGTAGCAGAAATTTTAATTTCATAAAGAAGAACTGCGCGGATTAGTTCAAATGATCCCAATATTTTTTGTTCGCTCGAAAATGTAGAAGTAGAACTTTCGTTTAATCTCCGACGTAAAAGATTCAAGTATTAAACTTTTTTGCTCACTTAATAGTTCAGTTTTTCACTTGCAACTTATATATACTATTTTAATCATGAAATACGCAATTTTTAAAGTAAATAACCGATGCAAAGTAGAACAACTGTTATATTCTGACGATTTTTCAGTGCGATTGGAAGTAATATATCGCTGTCGTGCAATGACAGGTAATCCAATGCGAATCACGCATATTCTATGGCATCACCTGCGTGAATATTTGTAAAATTCCTAAAAGTATGATTATCTTGTTTATACCCGATACAAATACTTTTATTTCAAGGAACAATTTTTTAGTTCCTTTTAGTAATATCAATTAATCTTATTTTATATTTTTAATTATCAATTTTCCTAGCTCACTATATTTGTTTATAATAGATGAATCAAATGAAATAATTATTCTATTAGTTATTGCTAAAAATATCATAAAAACTTTGAATAATTGTTGTATAGTCTTATTTAATTATGAGAAATAAAGGTCAACTCTAGTAAAATATATTGAAAATATTATTATTTTTAAAATGCTAGCACACTTTATCGGACGCATTATACTTCTTTATGTTAGACAATTATATCCGGCATTTGTTATAATGTCTAGTATATTTACAAATCTTTTTTTCTCGGTATATTTACGGTTAATTTTAAATTATTTGTTTTGTTTTTATATGTGTAGATATTATTTGTTTATTTACGAGCGTTAAAAGTATCGATATCCTCTCGGTGTATTTGTTTTTGTATTTATTCAAGTTCAAGCCAGAATATATCCTGCAGACGTAAAACAAGTTTCGTAAACCTAGACCTTTGAAATACATTGTACATACATTTATGTACAAAAGTAAAATAATACGAAAAGTTTGACGAATATCATCAATCATGCTTAAACAATTGCCCCGAACACTTGCAAATATGTACTCACAAAATTTTACTATGAAACTAAAAAATGAAAAGTGGAAGTGAGTTGTTATCGTATATTTTTATTTTAAATGACAATTTGTAGGTTTATTTTTACTTTTATATACGAATATATTCCTTACCTCAACTCAGAATACGAAACGTTAATTAAGAAGTCTGGAAATCAATCGAACTCTAAAGACTTCGTTGATTTAGAGTGGATGGAAAGCTGCCAAGTACAAGTTGACAAGACATTTTTCCAGGGCCAAAGTCTCGTATCCGAAAATCAGACAGCACCAGGATTAACAGTGCATTTACATCCGCCGTGTGGACGCTGTCGTCGACTACAGCTTCGTTTCGCGTGACATCGTTTGTCGTTTGCTCTGAAACGAGCTTGTCAACAATCGGCTTACATCAGCTAAAAGGATCGTCACGAACGCTTCGCTGATAAGACTTTAAAAGGTTTATTCGTTTGTATTTTCATAATTCATCAACATACATACCGGGCAAACTTGTAAACTGTCTGAGGCCCATTAAGGTTATCGAATATAAGCTTTCTGTATTCACGCAAAAAAAAAGCAATTGGTCGCTTTCTAACCAGGCGACCAGGTTTCCATTTAAAAACCCTTTTGGGTCTACCTGAATTTCAGCAATATTTACAACTACTATAAATAATAATATTAATCTTATTTTATATTTGTAATAATTAATATTTTTAATAATTAATTTAATAATTAACTAGTAATTAATGAGTACTTGATTATTTTGTGTATTATTTGTATGAGTTGATACTTTTTATACGGGATCTTTCGTCATTTCCATATAAAATTTATAGTCATCTTTGACTTCTGGTGTTGTTAAATTCTTTATTATTCTTTTTGCATACTACTATTTAATTGATTTTAACAATGTTTTTTATAATTGAATTTCGCTCGTTATGATTTATTTATCATTTTCATACACACTTAACGCTTTTTTTAGAATTTTTATTTGTATTCGAAATACTGGAAAAAGTGGTCTCTTGATTTCAATGTTTAATTGATTTTTGTTCAATAAAACTAACAAACAGACGACACTTGATTGTTTTGAGGGTTAGCTTTTGCATTTAAGGTCACTTCGGCACGTTCGATTTGTATATGCTTTTTATTATGGTACTTGATTCTGTAATCTCTCTTCTCTGTGCTTTCGAACTAACAAGGAAAACTTACCTAAGTGATAGTGATTACTGAATCTAAAAGTTTGATCAATATCTCATACATATTTTGTCATTGAATGTAATTTGTTAAATTAATAATTATCTTGTTACTAAATAAATTAGTTAATCGTGTGTATGACAATTATAGAGTTCAGTTTATTTAGTATTTTACATTGATTTGCTGTCATTGTGACGCGCAAATGTGAACCCTTCTATTGGGCGCCAGTTATGAACGATGTTGACATTACATTGTGTGCCAAAGTTAAACCAGTGTTTGAATACAATTATTGATTGCCGTGAGTGGGCCAACGTTGAATTGACATCAGTGGCCAACGTATAAATTAAGGTTATGATCTTCGACTTCTTGATTTTCTGGGCGTTTAAATCATTACATAAAAAATTTTATACTGGGGAAAAATTTTTTATGAAAAATTAGTATATTATATAACAAACTAAGCTTATACAGATGATTTATATATATGTTTTTTATAACTGTAGGAAATAGTTTATTTCTTTTATCTCAAACTTTTCTCATCATAATTTATTTCATAAATTTAATATAAAATTTACAGATAAACTATATTTTAATATTAATTTTTTTTAATTTAATTATTTTTGATGAATTATTATTGAATGCAAGGTAATAATTTCATAATTGTAATTTTTCCATTCATTAATGTAAATATCTAATATTTTGCAAGTAAACATTCTTTTGAATAAACACGGAAAAAATATGCATGCCAAATTTACTTATCTCTGTGTTATATTAACATATAAACAGTGGTACATTATATATGTTAATCTTAATACGCTATATTAAATATAAATTCACTGCTAATATTCATGTGTTGATTAAATTATATCTTGATGTTATTTAAACAAAACACTTTTACCTAATGAAATGCTTGTTTGGACAATTTGCAAGTTTTTTTTATAATTCACTAAAGGCACTAAAGAATTATAACTTAATGTATATTGAATTTTAATTAAAATAACGTGACATTAAGAAAATCCAAAACTATAGTTTATTGAAGAATATCTAACGTTATAAAACCGCGACTTGCAACGTAAAAATAAACAGTCAGACGATGTTCAGTTTTTTAGGTTGCTGTAAACCAGATTCTTCGTATCTACTCAACACGCCGATAGTCATTTGTGATGAAGAGCATTTAGTTATGCTTGGTTTATTACACAAAAGTCAGGCCGCATTTGCGTTCACGATGGACAGTCTAATCAATGTTAAACAATTTCTGTCGCGTCACGTGTGTAAACGTCCAAGCGAACGACAGTTGCAATTTAACTCGTGACCAGACAAAACGAACGTTACGCGGCCATCGCAATGAAGTATTAAATGAAACGCGCAGGTTGGATTTATTTGCTTGCCGTAGAGGCCGCGGCTTCGTCCAATTTTTCGCAAATTTCACCCTTGCTTTACTTATTTCTACGACCGTTCGCTCAGGCCCGAGAGAGTGGCTCGACTAATCCTATAAACGAGAAGTAAGCGCCGCTCTAATCCATCCTCGTAAAGCTTTGAATGGACGCGCAAAATGCCGCCACTGTAACATTCATACATTTTTATTCCCAAGCAAAACATTAATCCATATTCGATTATTTTTGTATCACGCTCATTTTGGTTTTACGTACACATTTTTTTCGATCTGTCGAGTGAGGAAGGAATCTAAATATTTCATCGTTAACAAAATATTTATTTTATCGGGAAAATGTCTATTATTGAAAGAAACAAAATCGTAACCACTATTGGCGAACATAAAGTCGCCATCGATCCCGGACATCCTGTGTATTCATGTTGTACAAATGAATACACCTCTCACTGTTGTTCTATTGGGATACCATTATTGTTTTAAAACTATTTTTCTTTTCTTAAATAAAAATTTAAATCTGACTGTAAAAGAAAATGTGACTATTTTTAACTTCGTTTTAGATATAAGTCCTTCGGGATTATTTTTTTTATGGACAAATGTTTATACTTATGAGCGATCAGAAAATTATATTAATTAAATTCATTATTTTCGTAAACGATGTATTTTTCTATCTGAAACTGTTCTTTCAGTACAAATTAATAATAAACGCCCGTAATACAATTATTTGTCACATCAAGACATATGAAGTCATTGAACATTAAGAAATATGTATATCAAGATCCGACGAAACTTGAGAAGTTGCTTTTAACATGTTATCACTCAACGCTGAGGTAGCATGAGATAATGCAATGGAAATTGGAGTAGTCCATTCAACAATAGGAACGTAAGGAAGTTTGATGATAGATTACAGGCTGATAATAGTGGGTTAATGCTTGGTAAAGGTTTTTTTTTTAATTTCTAATCCCCTAATCCCTCATACTTACTCAATTTTTAAAGACCAGACAAGAAGAAATGTTAAATTCTCTTTCTTCTTCTTAATGTTTTGGCTTAGTTTCCAATCCCAAAATAATCATCCGCAGGTGAACATTGGTAGATTATAATTCTTCTCCAGTTTTTTATATAGTCCACTTTCATGGCATTTTGGCCTAGAATGTTCGTAAGGAACAAGGTTAGGTTCGTTTGTTTTTCTCCGCAGTAATAACCTCTATTGTGAGAGGGAAGGAGCGTAGGAAGGGAAAGGAAATTGGGAAAAAGAAGGTAAAGGAAAAATTACTGCGGAGAACGAGTATGATCAGTAGGTGTTCAGGATCTAGCCTCCAGTTTTAGTAGCAACCAGAGTACCCCACGAGGAGGTAACCGGACTGACTCTATACACGTAAGATTTAGATTGATTGAAAAAATTTCATTCTTTGACTTGGAAAACTTCAGATTAATTACAATTGTTGAATATGGTTAAATATATTTTTTATATTAAATTCCATAAAATATTATAATGGCTAGTTTTGACAGAATATAACTAATGTGCACAAAGTTTTGTAAAAATCACAAAAATATGAAATTAAATGAATTTTAAAATTTATTTATAATGATATAAGTTTATTCAATTTAAAATCAATCAATGAAAAGCAACAGCAACAAGTAAAATTGTTGCGTGCCAAGTCACGCGTTGCTTCTCAAAGAGGGTTTTCTATTTCACCACGACTTGTTAGTAAGATTGCATCAACAATTCAGAAATGCGTTGTATATTGATACGAAAAAGTATATTTTTTAAACAATTTGAACATAAAATTAGGATAAAAGTTTCTTGTAATTATTAAATTTCTAAATGCAGTGTAAGAAATTTTTATTTAAACTCTGTAAAAGTTACAACAAAACATACTATACTCTATAACAGTACTGACATAAAACACGTTGATACGCGGTATCTTAAAAAATTAATAATCAAAACAATACGAGATTTATAAAATGTATTGCTTTCCAATATATTAAAAATTAGAAGACATTTGCTAATATTTTGATATTTGCCAAGTAGTATTGATTTACGAAGTGAATTTACGTCAGTGTTGTAATAAAGTATAGTAATTTTTGTCGTAACTTTTTTCTGCATAAATAAGTTTTATGAAAACAAATAACGATAATCGTATAATTTCTAAAGCACTAAGTAAAAATTCACATAAAGTAGTCCATTACTTTAGAAAGATAATATCGACATTTTTTACCGATGCTATCTTCACACATGAGTGGATTACGAGAATTAGTAGTTAAGACTTCTAAAACCTTTACACTTAAAGTAATAGGTAATGTCTCATTAATTGTCTAAGGTATATTCAAAACCACCTATTCCAAAGTCATTCAATTCAAACGATTTAAATGCAATTGGTCCAGAGTATTATGAGAATTAAACAGAAAATATTCAAATTTTTCCTAACTTACAGGACTATATTATCAATTCATCCAGAATTCAGTTTATTACAAATAATAACTATATTTCTTTGTTCAGTGCCCATCATCATTAAATTTCAAAATAAATTATTTAAAACTAAAAAAATAAATCTTTTATAGACATCATATCATAATTACAACTCAGAATAACTCAATTCAGAACAACTCAAATATTTGTACTGCATAACTTTACACTGCTATTTACATGCGTTTCCATAACCTCAAAAATATGAACAAATTTGAATATAAGTGTTCGAATTTGAGTGTATCGATATCAATTTGTCAGACCTTCTCTGATCGCTCATACATAAAAACATTTTTCCATAAAAAAAGAAGCCCGAAGGACCTTTTATGTTGTCCCACGGATCTCCATTCTCACATCAAATAACTTTTTGTAGAATCGAAATGAGAGTCGATTTGCAACCCCTTTACACTTGCGCAAGGCAAAAATATAAGCAACGCGATCGAAGAAATGGAAAAACAGCACTTTTTCGACTCGACTTTCCACACCGCCAAAAGCATTCTAGATGTGCTATGAATTTTTCACTGATAAATATGTATAGGTATATATACGGATGTCGATTTCGTTGAAATATTCAAGATGGTTAGGAGCATGGTTTTTCGTACTGCGAAAAAAAGATTGATATCGTTCACTGTCGATCAAGCCCGATAAATTTCCGGTAAAAGCAATCTCAAAGCATTAATTTTTCCAGATTCATTTTACATATTGTTTGCACCACTTAAATTCAGTGTTTGTTCAGTTTGAACATTAATTTTTACAAATGTGTAAAACAGTAATGTAGACAAACAGAAGATAGAATATAAAAATATTCTAAAATTGTACAATATTATAATTTAATTTTGATACAATATCATGTTAAATCATTTAAATTAGAATAATATTATTAGATTGGTGTTAAACAAACATTACGTTCCAGGAAAATCTTTTAAAGCAATAATATAATTTATTATAATATTGCAACGTAAATTACTGCATTAATTACTAATAGAATTACTTGATACAACCATTTTGAATTAAAAATCAATAACTGAAATGAAATCAAATAAAAATTATTGGATTTTATGCTTTAATAGTTACATAAATAAAATATTTTTATTAAAATAATGCTTTGTAAATTAAACTTACTTTATAATATAATTATAAAATATATAATTGTATAAAGTGCAATTCAACAATTTCTATTGTTTCTTTATAAAATGCAATCAAATTGAACAAGCAATATAAAAGGACTTATAAACTTTTATTCATTTAAAACTATCTCAAAGTATATTGATTATATTTGACATTACAAGCTGTAGAGAGCATCTACTAAGATTTGTAGAAAATAATGCTTTTATTGGTTGATAAAATGTTAATATCTATATAGAGATTTTTTCTATATCTATATATTAGAAAAATATTGTTGTTTGACTAATTGTTGAGTTTATTATATGAAAAAGAAAAAAATATCTATCAGGTTATGATCATGGAATAAATACACAAATAAAAATACTCTTATGTTTACTAACAAGTTCAGTAAAATTTATACACATAAAATGTCTTACGAATATTAATAATTTTCTTATGATTAGTTCGGCGCAATTTGAATTAACAGGAAATAGGATTTATGCCACAATCAGAAATTGGGTAAATTGAGCTCAACTTATAATTCAGTAAAATGTATTATAATTTTTTTCTCGGTATACTGGAATCAATTTCTAACTTAATAGTACAATTAATACTTGCGAAATAAAAGTTTGACTTTAAAATTCTATTCAACTTATAACAATAGGATTTTATATAGTTATTGGAGTAAACAATAACAATGAATATTCTCATTTTCGAACACCAATATCATATATTTACGTATGTTAATGCGTATACGGTAACATATATGCTTTGTACTGAAGCAAATATTTCAACGCGTATAGTATATGTTATATTATACACAGAGTTTATATACAACGCGGGTCTGTTTTGCTTTCATACGACATCAGTCACTATCAAACTTGCTACACGTCGTATAGCGTAAATGAAAATTTCCGTAAGTGTCAAAGAAATGTTACTCGGCTATCTCATACTAAGTATATTGAATTTCTTGCTTATTATCAACCATTGCTAATAAATGAAACAGAAGTTTAATTAATTAACATATTCATCTTGCTAATTATCTTGTTTTCTAAATTTTACAACTTTACCTCTCAAATACTTCATATAAATGTAAAAGAATTTTCATTTTTATTGCCGAGATTATTAATTGAAAAGGTGATATAATCAGCTATTAATTAACTAAAAAGTGTATAATTAGATTGATTAAATACGCAAAAATAGTCGAGGGAATTATGACACGAAGCAAAGCATGATAAATTTTTGACAAGATTCTCCTCGTTTTATAATTATCGATCCCTGAAGTTTTCAACAAACAATTGCAGCGGCCGACCGCATGTTTAACTTTCCATTGGTAAAGTTATTTACTCAAACTTGCGACGCAAATACCGGAGATTTTTATCGCGGTAAAATTAGAGAATCGTGCGAAAAAAGAGAAACCGCGAGTGTCTGTGGCATTTATCAAGTCTATCATTTATTTTATGTTAAATAAATATTGACGGTGCTCTCGCAGTTTCCCAAATGGGTGTACCACATCAAATACGTATTTGCAACGATCGCTCCAAAATTTCCGGCACTGTCGTTGGCGCGCAGAAACGAGCAGAATATTCCTACGTTATATCCCGCGTCCCCGCTGTTTATTGCACCTTCCCTTTCGCGAGTCACGGCTTGCCTCTGTCACGGGAACTGTGTCAACGATACTCATCTTAATGCCCGTTGAACCAGCAATGTGAGAGTTCCGACCTGGCTGGCGTTGCCGCGCTGCGACTAAGCCTAATGAAAACGTGCTCGAATGTGAATCGCTTGCAAAAAAGCACCAGTGTAGGTGAGCATTTTACGAGAGCCAGACGAGCAGCGAGAAATCTTTCCTATACGCGCGGCGAAAAAGGGAAAAAATAGAAGAGGAGGAGCAAAAATGAACAAGAAATTCGTAAATGAAAAAGAGAGTAGCACATGCTCAAATATGAATTTTGTTTCTGTTACACAATAAAAAAAAAAAAGGTGCATTGTAATGTAACGTTCTCGTGTAATGTTAGAATTTTTAAAACATTTTTAGAGAGTTTTCACTTTGTGAAGGGTACTCGAGTGTCTTGAAATAGATGGTTGGCTAAAAGAAGTAATTTATAAAACATAATACAGTGTATGAATAACAATGCGTCATCTAATTTAATTTAAATTATCTTCTTTTCTTTTTAAGGGCAAGTAAAATTTTGCGAGATATAATTATTTCTATAGTAAAGTAAAATGATATTGAGCTTTATTAATGAGTTGTAATAAATGGAGCAATTTATAATGAAAACCCCATAAAATTATTGAGAATGTTTAACTTGGAGTGGAATTATTTTTATCATTATTGTTTAGAAATACGAGATTCAATTCTGTAAAAAAATCTCTCATGACCCATCGTTGTTACATGAACGAAAGTTGACAAATTTTTTAGATTTTATGTTCACCGTTCTATTAAACTTGATTCTTCTATACAACTGGAATGATTTCTGAAGTATTTCTTGGAAGGTGACCTATTTTTGGAATTGGAATCTTCATTTAGAATGTAATTAAAATAAATTTTTCAACAAATTTTCTCATAAAAATTATAAAAATTCCATTATATTTATCGTACTTAAAAACCACCGTCTTTTCTTATTCATTAAAATTATTTTTGTAAAATGTCATTATTTCCGCAAACATTTTAGTTACGTAAAAATTATAATGGGAAAAAATGAACAATATATTCGAAGGATTATTTTTAAGTTAACCGTTTTCATATATGTTTTAAGTTATGAAAATAGCGTCAATAATGCAACGTTAACTGTGAATTTAATATCAGGTTTATTGTTCATTAAGAAGATTTATATTTTTAAAAACATTTCACATTATATAACCTACATTTTTATTCTAATGAAAAATTTAAAGATGTACAATGAAACATAATTCCTGATTTTAACACTGTATGTAAACATATTAAATTTTTATACATTTCCACACTTTAAAATAACGGAAAGATAAAACAATAATTTTTAAAATATATAATAAACGTAAAATCATTGTACTTTTGTAATGGATACATCTTTTAAATATTAATGAAATTTCAATTTTATACTAGCAAATAAAAATTCATTTTACTGACTATTTATTTGATTAGAATATCATTACACGATTTTGTTATACTTTTAAAATTAACTCTGAATAGTTATGTGATCAGTTTCATCAGGCGTTTTTTAATATTCAGAAAATTTATCAACCAGGAAGGTTGATTCTTCTGTTAATTACATCCATGAAGTATCACGAACATCTGCATATTACTCGCAAATTTTAAACCTCATGAATTTTGTATAAATTATTTTCATTTAACTTCAAATAGCTTTTTACGAAGCGAAAGGTTATTTATTCGATTACAACACATTAAGTAGGCAGTCAAGATTTTGAATGTAGTAGTATCTATGAGAAAAATGATCGGAAGACTATTGACACATATCTGTAATTTTTTCACTTCGATATGGTTCAAATGAAATACGAAGAAAATATTTATGGAAAAGTGATAAATGATAACATTATTAATATTTATGAATACATCGTGTAGGATCATTAGTTACTTTGACTAAGTGTTGTGATTTGATAATTCATAAAATTCTAAGAAGATCATTGATTTTCTTCTTAAAATTGTTGTATTGTATCAAGAATAATCATCTATATAGAATACTCTTTTTATGGATTATATAATCTGCGAAACGGTATGAAAGTAACAAATACTTTATGAAAAACAGAAAATAACAGTATTCACGAATATTTCATGTTCTAATTAACATTAAAACTAATAAAAGAGAACAAAGAACTGTAATTCATTTTCAGATAATTTAAATTTTAAAATTGTCACTCCACGAATCAATAAACCAATTTTGCATCGTCCGACAAGTTTGCATTCCCACTTTTTCCAAATTGAAAACAAATTAGCTTGTAATTATGGAGAAAATATGTGCAAATTTTAATTAGCAAAAAAGCAATGTGAATAAGGAATTGAAATAAACAAAAATCATTTTCCAAATGTGGGGCGTTAACTTGTCATCAAGTTATTGTCATCATCCCCACGAATTTCATGTGCAATAATTTAAAAGAAAAAAAAGCACGAATGTAGGAGCACATTCTGAGAGAATTCTGACCGTCAACAATAAATTTGTTCATAATTTCAAACTTATTTATTGCCAATTTGGAAAGAGTGGGGGTGCCAACTTATCGAACGTTAGTTTGCGACTAGAGAAAAGTTGTTTGATTTTCACTTACGTAAATTGCAGAAACTTAATACAGAACAAAGTTCACCGAGCGAGCTATGGTACATGATATACTAGGTCATTCCAATATAAACGAGACTTATTTTTCTTTTATTTAATTTTGTTACTTTTGTAAAGTATAAAAGATTTTATTTAAACATAATTCTCGTTCTATCCATGCAATAAAAAATAGTCTTTTTTTCCAAAGCCGAGGTTTTTTTAACACGCTTTTTCTTTAAATTAATATAACACGTTTATCTTTGTTATAACCTGTAGTAAAATTTATTGAATTTTATAATCAAATAATAATAATCACAAATAATATAATGCAATGAATATAATGCATTAAAGATAATAAGGAACTAAGAACTTTTAATTTTGTTTATTGTATTATTTCTGTATTATGATATCTGTTATTTTATAAACAAAAAGTATTTCTATTCTTTTTTCTGAAATCAGTTGCACCATTTAATATAAATAGAATTATTATTCACATGAAACCACGCTTTGAAAGATTAATTTAATCTTATTGTAAATTGAATTTCTTTTTGATCATAAAATTAAAAGAAATCCTATTTGGGGAATATTCTGTTATTCTTAAATAGATAGTTTTGTGAAAGGATGATATACTTTAAGAGAATATTAAAAGTTTTAATAGGTACTGTGTATTGTAAACATTAACTGTGTTTAATGTTTACTTTGTAAGAAAGAACTTAATTCAATTTATTGGAATTTAATGAACAACTTTACATTATTATCAGTGTAAATTCTTTTCAACTTTGAGGGAAAATAAAATAGCTATATTATATCTAAATAAGAATTTTTATTCTACTGTAAAAATGAGCCTCGTTCATATTTGAATAACCTAGTAAAATATAAGACTCTATTAACTGTGAAGATCTTCGATGGAGACAATATTAACTTGTACCGTGACGTTTTATTTGTAATCATTTTTGAGATGAAATTATTTTTTTATTATCTCCTTTAGATCATACTTGCAATATCAAAAGATATGATAACTATAAAAAGTATCTATCTTTAATAATAATCTAAATATAATAATGCCAGGTAAAACAGTGTAATGAAATAAATTAATATTATTATTATAAATTAATGTACGTTATTGCAGGTCACATAGCTAAATAAATTTATCTAAATTTATCTAATAATTACATATATTATAAATACATCTTTATAATTTATGAAAATGCATCAAACGCTGTATAAATTATTTATTTCATTTTATTTATTTTGCAAAATCACAGCTCTATTATTATATAATTAAAGTTTTTGCAAACCTAAAACAGGCACACGAGTAATATATAGAATAAAACAAATGCTTGAAAGAGTAGTACTTCAAATCTTTACTTTAGCATAACTGTACAATATAAAATTAACAGCAGTTAATTATAAAACCAACAATAACAATTCTACAGATATAGTAACGAACGTCAACAGTGCTAGTAGTACGATTAAACAAAATCATTATCTAAACTGATGCCCCAGAGATATCACAGATATGACGTTACAACGACCTCATAGCGCACTGCAAATTAAGAGTCGCATGTGTAACACGAAGCACATGCATACGTGCCGTTTTTCCACGATATCACCATGGCGCAATCACGAAATACAACGTTGGCTTGAAATTACAACGCATTCAAAAACTAGGCTTAAATCTTTCTAATCTATTCATGTCACGCGTCAAAAAATATAAGTTATCCCCTTTGCTTTCGCTTTATCGCAATCATTTTAATTCCTTATCGTCGCAATATTTTCGGTATTTAAATCGCCGTTTGCGAAATGAAAATGAATTCGCACGAAAATTTTGAATACTTGCAAAACGTCTTAACAAATATTCCATCAGTATCAATCGGAGCATTGTCGGGAGAAAAAAATGCAATTGTATCGATAACATTTTTGATATAGATTTTGAAACAATATCGTTCACTACAAACCGTAATGACGTTCACTGTTCTATCAATACCATGTGATATTATTTCACGATTTTAATGATATAAATGTTTACAGTTATGGTAAAATATAAAACATTATATAATAATTAAAAAAAAAAAAAAAAAAAACAAAACTGAAGGCTCTAACTATATCATGTTTTGCCCGAAGGAAGATTGGAATTATTATTTATTAGTAAATTTTGTTCATATATTTAGTTATGATATAAAACGAGATATTTATTTGAATTATTTTGTTCGATTCATTTAATTAAAAGCCCATCAGCTGGGATTGAAATAAATGTTTAGCAACTATTGAAACACAATGAAACTTTGTATACATTTATAGCTAAAATATTAATTATAATTAAAATAAATCAAGCGTGAGTTTCAATATTATTATTCAACCGAAAAACATTGACATAATTCCAAAATTTGGTTTCCATTAACGATCGCATCAAATTGAAGGAAATTCCCTTATCGATTCGTATTATTTGCAAATTGCATTATAAATTATTTATGGCTGGACTAGTCGGTAAATCATATTAAATCGTGTATTTCAGCATAAACGACATTAAATGGTTAAACACAAATTCGTCGATTCATTTAATTAATAAATTTCATTAAAGCAATCAAAAGTGAGAAGCGCCAGACGTTTTGATTTGAAATATAATTACCCAAAAATTGAATGACCAGTCAAATTGTAATAACTGACTTTTAACCGAAAAACACCAAACCAAATTGAAAAAAAACATGCTTTATCGATAATTTAAATTTATAAATTAAGTATTTCAACCCCTTTAAGTTCATTAATTTATTAAATCTATAATTTATATATTAAAATTTGCATGAAATATTAAAATGTTTACATGTCGTATGTATGTCACTTATATGTCAAAATTGTGGCACTTATATAAATTTTTTTCACAGGAATAAGGTAAACAATCTAGACATTGAAAAATATAGCGTTAAAGTGACAAGAGAAAGGAAGAAGATAAATATGTTAAATTTACCATCCGAAGAGATCTCTTTCCAGGGATTGGGCGGGTACATGAAAGCGGCGTTTTGTATCTGCTCGTTAATATCTTCGTCTTCGTTAAAGGGGAATGTTCCGCTCAATGAGACGTACACTATTACTCCGACGCTCCACATGTCCAAAGACCGGTTGTATCCCTTGTTGCGGAGGACTTCCGGTGCCAAATACGCCGGGGTACCAACGACGCTTCTGCGGAAGCTCTTCTCGCCGATGATCCTGGCGAAGCCAAAGTCGCAAAGTTTGACTTGCGTGAACTCGCTGTTGCTGCTAAGCAAGACGTTCTCGGGCTTCAGGTCGCAGTGGACGATGTTCTTGCTGTGCAGGTGCTTGAGCGCCACCAAAATTTGAGTGATCAAAAACTTGGTCACGCGTTCGCTGAGCCGGCTCTTTTCCGAATTCAGGATCATGTCGAGCATGTCGCCCTCGAGCTTCTCCATCACCACGAAGATCCGCTCCGGGGTCTCGAACATGCGCTCCAAGTTGACCACCCCGCTGTGCGACAAATTCTGCAGGATGGCGACCTCGTTCTTCAGTTGCGCCTCCTGTTTCGTCGTGAAGCGCAACTTGTCGATCACTTTGATCGCGACCGCGCGAGTGCTTTTACGGTGGACGCCCTCGTACACCACGCCAAACTGGCCGGAACCTAAAATTTTGTCCGGGAAAATCTGGTACAATTGGGACATGTCCGTCACGGACTCCTCCGGTTCTGTCGAGTCCTCTTGCGGTTGATCTGTGGATTAATATTAGCATGTTTAGAGTGGAATATATTGTATACACTGAGAAAAATGTGGCACAATATTAATTTATGTTACTCTTGTCTAGGAAAATAGCGTTTTTTTAGTAACATATCTATAGACAAATTTGTTACTAGGTAAAATTATAAATTCACATTTAAAAAAACTTCTTAAACTCCACAAATTACTAATGTAAATTTGAAAGCAGAAATTACTTTCATTATTTTATATTAAGGTGAAATGTCACTGGTTGGCCAACTCAAAATGAGGATAGCCTCGAAAATAATACACATTTTGAGTTGGCCAACGAGTGACATTTCACCTTAAGATCAATAATAAACAAGTTATATTCCCACTAATATGTTTGTTAGGAAGGTTGAAGTGAGAAATTGGAAATATCAACATATTTCTCGTTGCCATTTCCATTATATTGAAAAACTTTAGAATTTATTCAATCAACAGTTAAGTAGGCTTGCCTGCTGTGGCGGCGGTCGTTACAGGCAACAATGCCTGTCGAATGCTCGTCTCCCAAGA
Organism: Leptoteleia sp. ZL-2020; assembly: GCA_022817305.1. NCBI lineage: Eukaryota > Metazoa > Arthropoda > Insecta > Hymenoptera > Scelionidae > Leptoteleia > Leptoteleia sp. ZL-2020. The sequence continues at coordinate 46,613 of JABFPN010000149.1, read as the reverse complement.
ACGAGCTAAATGTGCTCCAATACCACTCTCTAGTGGAGGAAGCTTTCCGCTTCCAGATTCACCATACAAAGGATCCTCACCGACGTAGTAATCGACACTAGCCGTCCGCAATTCAAAACAATGCATTGTTTCTAAAACAAAAGAGTGCCTTTAAGGAATATAGTCGCATACTTTATAGTTGTAATCTTAGCAAAAAAAAGGAATAGTAAAACCAATTAAATTACAATGTTACCATAAAAACATGTTTCAATGGAATAACTGTGACAAAAAGTACAATTTGTTAAATAAAGACAAAGTTTTTTATCGGATTTTATGGAAAACTTATTTTCAATGGGGTTTGTTTAAATTGGAAACATTGTTTAATAACCAGCAATACATAATACAATTAATAATATACGATAGCTTACGGGAATGTGGAACCTTAGCCGTTTCGATCACTAAAATATCGACAAGAGGAATCTCCTTGTAATACTTGGAACCTGTATCACTTTGGAATAAAGTTATAGCCTTAGTGTCGAGTCTCCAGTAATGTTTCTTTCTCTGCAATGAAAGATAAAGTAGGGTACAAGTTAAAATGCCATAATAAAACTTAAAAAATTTCTTTGCTTCCTGTACCCACCATAGGATCTCGATTGGTAAAGTGGACCATCCAGCCTTCCTTCAGCACCTTGGAACCCCTTCTTTTCGTGTGTTTCACGCTCTGCACGATTCTCATCAAGGGAATGTTGTTACTCGGCGTTGAGCTGCAACTGAATTTATGCCTTCCATTTAAACGTCTCACTTTCTCATCAATTCCAGTAAGTAATATAAATTCTAACGATAACAAATGCACGTCCAATATTAAGTCCTAATAATGGACTTAATATTGAATCTTTGGGATAAATCAGCCCCATCCAACGAATCTGTTTTACGTATAGGAATTCTCCTTTCTTAAAAGCCTCTTTTTTGACAACGCTGACGGCTATCTGATGTGACGTATCACTCACGTGATAACCATGCTATCTCTTTCACACTCATGTTTCCAACTTTTCTAACCATCCTTTCCTAACCCACGCGACCTTAATTTGATTAATTAAGTGTGCGCAAAATTTGATCGCATGAAATGGAGGGAAGCTTGTTTACCTCGAAGGTCGCGATTGGTCCAGTTCATCGATGGAGTTATCACGGCTGGGCACGTGATCCTGTAACACAAATAATTAGGGCCATTTATTATTCGGTTAGTTTGATGAATCACATTTCCCTTTAAAGCATTCCTTATCAATCACTCACGGTGTCTGGGTAATCTCCATTCAATTTGTTTTCGTTGGCTGGGTAGGATGAGTGGGAGGGGGGCGAGGGCAACTCTGGATCGCTGTCGTTATCATTTTCCTCATTACGCTCGTCACATCGGCCTTCAGGTTCGCTACCTACACCGCTGTCCGGGTATTCGCCACCTAAATCCAAAGTAAAATTAATTGACAAAAAGTTTCAACTTTGGGCTTTTGACAAACTTATCAAAAAATACAAGTTACTTTGTAGATAGACTTAAAGTAATATCCTAAAATAGTTTTCGTTTTGGTTCTTTGCAAGTAGAGCTTAATTTTCGTGTACGAAAGTTTCTTTACTATATAAAGTTATTTCTATTTATAAAATATATTAGTTTTGATCTTTTTTATCATTGATAGTGAAGGACTTTTTCTTTTTTAAGTCATGTTTCTAATTGTTATCGAAAAAAGTGGCTAGAGTAATTTTAGATTATAACGAGCCAGGTGTAATATACGGAATTTAGTGTGATAAGGATAATTGCACGTATAAGCAGTATAAATTCATTATAGACCGCAAATTCGACAAAGTGTGCAGTCAACGCATCCTATTCCTCCCAGTTAGTAATACCAGTTAGATATTTTGACCTCAATTATATTAGGAATTTGTTACTGGTAAACCATTTGTCGGACTAGCTTCCTGGCCGGTATTTGACTTTAAAAACAATTGATTTAGCTGATACATAATTGACTGAAATGTCATAAACAATTATATATGCTCGTAAAGAATGTTGATTAATGCGGCGTATAAAACACTCGTTAATTAACTAAGAAGTACATCCTTAAATTGGTATAAAAATAGTAATTTATAATATTTCTTTTTCTGAATATTTGATTCAGTGTAGGTTCCTGACAATGACAAATTTTATTAATTAAAATAGTAAGAATGATAATTATCAAAGCAATTTTTAGTACCTTTTTTCATTAAAAGTTACAATATGATTTTTAAATTTGATAATTATTTGAAGTAGAAATAATTACTCTTTCCATATATCCTTAAATTAATATAAAAATAGTAATTAGTGATGTCTATTTTTTCTCTGTGTAATTATACACTTCCTCTTCTTAAAATTTTTTTTTACTCCAGAAACTTTATCATTCTCTTAAACATTTAACAATTTAAAATACTATCAAACGTGTTGCAAATTAACGGCAGTATTCGCCTACCGAGTACAGGCGAACTTTTCCGAACTAGAACGGCGCGCTCTCGAGAATTATCTGCTTGGGAGAAAAACGTTCCGCGACCTATCCGAATTAGCATTAATGATCTAATTATGTAAATGGTATTCAAATTTCTTCCGATATGAAAATTGGTGTTATAAATAACATTACTTTGTTCCTTCTCCCTTACATCTTATCATGCATATAAGATCGTTATTTTTTTGTCATTTCCCATTATCGGGAGCGAGAGGGAAAAAAAGATTTTTGTCGAGAAACATATGCGTTACCAGGATTGTCCCTAGAACTCTCCCCGGTGCAATCTTTCGGGATCTTGTCAATGCACTTCTTATGCGCATTGTACTGACAATCTTTGCACTGCATGCCTTGTTTGAAAAAGCCTCGCAGTAGTTTCTTGCAGAGGCCGCATACCGTTGGCCGCGTGTACGAATGGACGACGAAAGTATGCGGTATTTTGATCCGAGTGGCCATCTCTCGCTCGACCCAAACCGGACGTCCTCCTAGGGAGGGCGAGCGCGACTGTTTCGGAGCGACGATGCTCGGAATTGCCTAAAAATTAAGAACACGTATCTATTTATTTACATATTTTTTTTATGGAAAATTATATTCACACACGGAGAGAAAAGATTAATAAAATTTACTGACATTCTTAGTAAGCTGGTTATATATTGGCAAAACTTGAAAAATTACTATCTTAAGTTAGTAAAACGTATCAATTTGTTGAAAATGATTCTTAGAAAGCTGACACTTTTTACTAACTTAGGATAGTAATTTTTCAGTTCTTGCAAGTATATGACCAGTTTGCCAACAATGTCAGTAATTTTTATTAATCTATTCTCTCCGTGCAGTAAAATCACCTTTACAGAAACTCTGTAAAAGGTACAAAGTTGAATCATTAATTTGCACTAACAATTTTTTTCAATTGAATAACGTTAGGACAGATTTGTAAGATGACGTAATTAATTTGATTAATATACGCTCAATATTTTTCTACTTCATTTAAGTCTATGTATACTTGAAACAGAAAATAGTATATTATGCACCGAGGGCGGAATGACAGTGATTATAGATGAGTGTGAAATTGGTCAAGCGAAACTCTATAATTGCATACATTGACGTTTTGATTATGTTAAAGTGTAGATGAAAGGCTCGTTTGTTTAAGAAAACGATGCCTTCGCAAGTTTTTATGTTAGATAAAGAGCGTTTTACATGTTATGAATTTTAGATGAAATGGCGTTTGAATAATTTGAAGTTTGCATGAAATGAATTTTGGATAAATTGCAGGTTAGATAGAATAATTTTCTGATAGAATCTTTGTTTAGATGAAATGAATTTTCGAGGAATTATCAGCTCAACCCCGATAAGTTTTGCTTCAGCCCTTGTAATTCCTTTCCATTATCATAACATAACTAATAATTTTTGTTAGTTCTTGTAGAATAATGTAATGTTCTTAAGAGGTGATCAGATTGCGATGTTGATATTTTTTCAACAACTCTGCTAACAATGACAATCGGTGTGAGTGTAAAAATTTAAGAAGTTGCCTATAAAAAACAACGGCGCAAAGAAAAGAAAAAGATCGATAATCAACAAGTTCAATGACGGCGCGCGGTCGCTACTTTAATTCAGATTTTATCGCCGCTTTATATCGCGTGCTCGATTTTATCACTTGTGCAATTTAGACGCGCAGCTTTCACTGAAAATTGATAAAATTTATTTTTATATGCCAATATTTATTATTTATACACAAAATGACTGGCAAAACGGAACTCATTTTTATCAAAGTTCAAATTACATTTTGGAGAACGCACAAAAAGTATCTTTTACTGATTACCACCAGAAATTAATCTTCTTTTAAGATAAACAAGTTTGACTTGAGTAATGGACACATTGTTATGTTGTTAAAATGGTCAACGTAACTTTATATAGTTATTTTTTTTCTATTTTTAATTAAAATTAATAAATTTTATCTCAGGATGTATATTTTAGTGCCGGATGAAAGGTGTTACAATTTGTCTAGGTAACTCGTATAAGAAAGACTGAAAAGGAAAGGGGGGTAGAAAAATGAAAATCTGTCATACCAAACTGCTGTTATTCTGGCTAGTGTTGGGAGTTGTATTACTGCTGTGGTTGTCATCGCTAGCACTCGTTAAACTACTCGTAGAGCCTTGACTCGGTGATCTCGGGACATTTAAAAAAGTAGAACTACGTCGCCTTTGGTTGAAATCTTGTGAGCAGTTGTTGGGCACCTTTGTTACGCACCTTTTATGATAATTCATGCCACAACCTACAAAAAATTTACAAAATAATAACATTAAAAGTGCGCATAATTGATTAACATTGCGTTATCTTTTCTATCATAAGAGTTCAACACGAAGAGAATTTGGATATCGATAGAAATAAAACCTGTATTGTTAATAAAATAAAACTTAATTTAAAGTTAAAAAGAATTAGTTTCAGATGTCGTATACTCCCAGAAAAAAAATGTATTATCTTTAAATATAATAAATTCTGTCAATTAAATACGAATCTAATAAATATATATTTGATTTAAATAAAAACATTATTGAATATATTTACTTGATTTTAATAAATGTTATATTAGTTTCTAATATGTATACTTATTTTTAATAATTTTTTATTTGTTTCTACACATATCTTTATTTGTTTTTAATAAATAAAATATTTAAATATGTCCGTTATATTGAATGGGTCATCGTGTCATGTTTGTATTATTAAGACAGTGAGAGAAAGAGTCCGCTAGACAAGATATCGAACTCTTGTCCTTACATTACCTAAGCCAGACGCCACATTCCCTACTACACCTAGGCGCCTGTTATACGTCCTAAGATATACCTTGTATGTCAAGTTTATCAAGTTAAAATAAATAAATAGTTTCAATGAAATTAATTTCTTGAATTTAAATATATGACATTCATATGGAACTAATTAAATATATTACTTTATTTTAAATAAACTTTTTCTTTGTTTTAATTAATTTTTTTCAAATAAACCTATTCATTTAAAAGTAATAAATTTGTTCTCTGGGTGTAATAACTAAATCTCTTTAATCTCACTACTATTATATGATATTTAAACAAAAATATTAATAAATTTGTAGTATTGATCATTTCAACAATATTTCTTTAAAATAATTAACTAATTTAAGCATTTCTTGAGAAGATAACAGTTATCAACAATTTAGCAACAACTAATTAAAGTTTGAAACTCGAAAGGGATTAATTTTTTTTATAAATGAAATTTCCACAAGTCTGACAGTCACATAAAATTCCCAATTAAACTAATTGGATGTGTCAAATATACTTTGGCAAATATTATAAGGAACTTCCTTGTGGATTTTCCATACAAATATTTGAAACGGGCTTTTAACTTGGCATTTCGGTAGACTAAATAAGACAGAGCTAAAAGTCGAGTAGAAGCTCTGTTTGGTTTAGTGGTTGGAACTGCTTAACAAGACCACGGTTATTTCTATTTAACTAAATCCAATAATTCTAATCTGATTTATTCTCAGTATAATTATTATCCAGTTATTAAGTTTCGATGCAAGTATATAATTAGATTATAATTAAACTATTTAATTGATTTCAAAGCTCGTTAATTTCAATACTGAATTAACGTTAACTTCGTACGAAATGATTGCTCGAACGTCATTTCAGCCATACGAAAGTTGACGGAAAAATGGATGTTATTTTTGCAGAATAATCCCGGGATGAATCTGCGTTCGATAATCGATAGAATAATCGCAATTAGCGGACATTAATGAACAATCCGAAACGAATATTTACCTTGACAATTTAGACCTTGGCGCACAATTCCGAACAGCATTTCCCCGCAAAAATCGCAGAACGTCGGTGCTTTGTACGAGTGCACGGACAAAGTATGCGGTCGAATTGGTATTTCTTCGCTTGGCACTTGTGCTGATGAGGCAGGATTTTTTTTATGATAATTATTGTTGCTATTGTTATTATTACGTAGGTAAAATATAAGCAAGGTATTGATTTTAATCGCAACCACTCGTGATTGACTTCTGAGTGGTTGCTCGAAAATTTGAGCAGATGGAAAGAATAACCAGATAAATGGAAAACAGAAAACCAAATGAAAAAAAGATGAAAAAAAACAGACTATAAAATAACACACAAATTCAATTAATTCATAAAATTAAGATAAGAACTAATTTGTTTTATATTAATGAAAGTGAAAAGTAAAAAATTGATTAACGTTTTGTTGATGACTATCAAACGTTTGCAGTTATTATTTCTAATAATTGGAATTTCCAATTAGTACTTTTTGGTAAATTAAAAAGCTCTTGATTATTGTAATAATATATATCTAATTGTACACGAATATATTTAATGAGCTGATCGATTAGCGACTATTTTCAAAGTATTTTACTTTTATTCGCACGAAACATTCATCAGCTGTCAATGACATAAAAAAATGTAATAATAACTGACAAAACTTGAAAAGATAAATAGTCTAATAACTTTAATTAATTTTATATAGATCAGATCAGTATAAAGATTATTTTATACTGATCATAAGGATTAATTTATGGCGAATTAAAATTATAAACTTGTGCTGTGTAATTTAAAGTAATTAAAACTTCAGGTACTTCAAGCGACAATAATGGAAGAAGAAAAGAAATTAAATTACTGTTCAATTAAATATTGATATAAAAGTGAATGAACATTATTGTCATCAATGTTACATTGTGAATTGAAATTTAGGACAATCACCTATGGACATCCCAGTCAAAACAATTTCGACCAGGGTTTCATCCACGATTTCAGTGGCGTTGGTGATGAGCTGCAATATATTGGTGGAGTTGTAATCATGCTTGAACAACAACAGTCTCTCGAACAACTGACTGAGACCGTGGTCGGCACATTTGTTGTTAACGAAATCGCAGGCATGCTCCTTGAGAGTCTTTAGGGTGAGAGCACTGGCGTCTGCTGTGACAGTGTCACGTATCAGGCCGAACTGGAAGAGGAAAGTCACTTCTGGTCCTTCCATTTTGCCACTTTTTCCCGACCTTCTTCAAAATACCTGCATGAATCAAACGTAATAATAATCATAACAATAATAAGAGCGCGAAGAGAAAGAAGAAGAAAAAAAAAGCTGGACATATTTTAAATCCAATCTGGAATAAGTTTGAATAAACTTTCTAAAATTAGAACGTTTTAAATTTATTTCAGTCTTATCTCGAGCCAATTTTCCAACTTGATACTGAAAACTTTTCCGGCTTTGAGTAATTTTTAACTCGGTACAAAGTTGAACATTTAACGAAAATAGCCTAAACTTTCAAATGTTCTAACTTTCTGAAAAAAAATTCTTCGTTCGTGCAGGAATGTACATTATTTCTTTATGATTTAATTATCCGATCACATTGGCTGGTCGATGAGTAGGGCTTTGGGGAAAAGAGTAATATGAAAAGTAGAATTGAAAATAGTCATATGAGATAAAATGGAATAATTCAGTTAAAATACAAGAATCAATGATAAATGTATATTCTAGTTTAAGTTTGGGAGAAATAAAAAGAAATGTAGGAATTAAGTTGGTGGTTGGGGATTTGAACTTGTGTCTCGAGAAATATAACTTGAATTAAATTTAATTTTGATCTAATTTGCGACCAAAAAACTCCGCGTAAATTTATCTCGCATTTTTTTTTTGTTCAGAGCCTTCAACGATAATGCGAGATAACAATTTATTGTTACATGACAAGTACTGTCATTGAATTAATTCAGGCTGCTTCTTTAAAGAACGCGACATTTTATTAACTCGTTTATCAGCTAGACCCAATCAATGTTGTTATTATTAATTTCCCTTATTATGCCGATAATTAAGTGGTTTTCATCCATTTATCAACTAATCACATCAGATATCGAATTTAATCTGGTCTCGACTTGCTCTTATAGATAATATATTCTTTCTTTTTCTTTTGTTATTTATTCTCTATCATTGTTACATTAATTTTTCTCGTTTACTTTTGCGTTTCAGTAACGGAAGATTCTATTCAAAAAAGTAAATGGAAATATTATATTAAAAAAAAAATTTTTTTTTCATGCAAAGGAAAATGTAATGCAAGAGAATAATATTTGCATAAATAATGTGAACATCTGCATTAGTTTGAGCTGTAACAAGCTTGGAAAATATTTAATCCTTTCTTTTGTTTAATGTTTGCATGCTGTTAATATTTTTGTAGCTAATTTTTGTAGCAATATTTAGTGGAATTATGTCTTGATTTTTGCAAATTCGATGTAGGTATTTATATTTTCACAGGAAAAAACTAATCTTTGAGTTGTAAACAGTCGACTGTAAATATAATAAAAATATAATTTGGATAATTTGTTTTAATTAAAAAAATAAGTAATTAATAGGTAAATATGACTTTAACAATCATACGTCCAATATCTTTTAATAAAGTCATAGATATAATTCAATAAAATATGTACTAGGTAAATAATTAATAAATTTATTTGTTCCTTAATTAATCCCCAAAAAATTGCTCAAAAAAGGGGGTACTTTTAATTATTTATCAAATATTTATTTAACTATTAAATAATTCCTTCCTTCATTAAGTAATTTAAATATTTGACTGATAATGAAAACGCGATTCGTTGAACAAACAAGCGCGAACCTGCAAGCGTAACTTTTTTTTTTAAATTGAACCGAATAATCTAGCGCGATTCAACTTGATAATTCAATTAGCTCGCGTGCAATTGGCTTTGTTTATTCTTTTATTCGCAAAAATTTATCGCACTGAACTGTGAGAAAATAATTAAACAAATTACCATGTTTGTTATTAAATGTTTCTACGTTCAACTTCTTCTGTTTTATTTATAATTAACAATGGATAAATTTTAAACACTCCGTTTGTATTATATTATATTATTTTCATGCGATATTTCTTTATTGCTTTTCTATACTTTTGTAATTATTATTATTATTATTATTATTATTATTATTATTATTATTATTATTATGATTATTATGATTATTCATTCCTCTTTTCTCTTATTTCTTTATATTAGTCGTAATAAATAAATTAATTATAAAACTTCGAAATTATCGACTAAACTTCAATCCTTTGTCGCATGACTTTTCAAATTGAAAATGTTAATAAACAATTGTCGAGGAAGGCAAAAAATAACTTTTCCATCGCGTTCACTTTATAATACATTCTTCGACCGGGATACACGTTGTATTCGAAATCGAGTCGAAGTTACAGTGAAATTGGAGATTGGATTAATTCAAAACAGATAAAATAGTTGGATGGAGGAAGGGAAAAAAATGTTTGCTCTTAACATTTCGACACGTTGCTCTGTATTATTGATGAGAATAGAAACAGATACAATTTTCCCTTTGTCTCGTGTTAACGCATTTCATTCAAAAATAAGGCAACTCAATATGATACAGTATTCAAGTTTAAATATTGAATTTACGCCATTGATTCTGTTATAATTTGACCCATCATTATTATTTATACATTTAATTTACAATTTTTCTCGTTGAACCCAATTTAAATGTTTCATCGTGAATACGTGAAAGTAAAAAAGAATGAATAATAAATAAATATAAAAAATGTATATATGTTTGATTTGAGATATATCTATAAATATTGTACAGTATAATAAACGAACGAAAATAAAAAGTTTAGTGTTGTAAAAAGTTTTAAGATACAATAAATGTTTTTTTTTTTTTAAAGTAGAATTAAACAGTTTATATATCATTAAATAGTGTAAACAGTTATACACAATTTAAATGTTTCATTTATGCTTTTCCGCTTACAATGCAGTAATAAATTAAACAATAAATATAAATGTACAAAAGCCTCGATTTTATTTGGAACTATTGGAAAATACAATGGACATAACTTTTATTTTTTATTCCGCGGCTTTTAGAACAATATTGCACCGCGAAACAAAACGCACGCGATTTACAATCATTTAATTTTCAATACTATTGTTTGAAATAATAAATCAAAAATAGACGTACGAAAGAGATATATCCTTAAAAACATCCCAAGCGACGAAATAAATTCCAGCAAAAGGTGAAATTTCGTATTTCAACGTTAGATGTAAATTTTCAAGTTCACATATTGTATTAATTTGTAATCATTTAAACTAAAAATGTTAACAACTGTAATTTTTATAATAATCATATTTACTCGTACAACTAATTAATAATAATACTAAAACTTATATCGTGTTATAAATTAACGCTTAAATAATACCGAGGTAAACTTGAACAGCAACGCGGAACGCGCATTAACTGAACAATGTAATTCATTTGCGCGTACAGTCGTGAAGTATTCGCAACAGTTTACGATAAAAGTTCATCCGCGTGTGAAAAATGCGCTGCGAGAGAGGTACGCCGCCCGCCTGGTCACTTTGACAGCTGTCAAAGTCGCGACAAAACGAGCTCTCGATGCGCGCAAATTTGTGAGACTGGAAACGGTCGAGTATTTGGCACCGAAAAGTTTGGTATTAGGAAACCAAAATTTGATTGGAAAAGAGGGAAATAAAAATGAAGAAAGAAAGAAAGAAAGAGAGAAAGAAATAAAGAAATGAACGAATGATAAAGTAACAGTCGACGGAGAGAGAATAAAAGAGAGGGGGGGAGAGGAGAGGGAGGAGAGAAAAAAAGAAGAAGTGGACTTTCCAGCCGGATGGGCAGGTGTGTCCCCCTTCCCCCCGCGCCTCCGTCGACTCCCCCCCCGTCCGGCACGGCCCCGAAAATACCGCATTCCTGAAAGCAGGAAGCCGTTTCCGCGGTGCCGGCCGCTCGCGGCAACCGGACGGCACGCGTTGCCGTGGCTTTGACTATCGCGGTGCCTCGGCCTGACACAGATCCGCCGCCGATGACATTTTACAGTTATCGGCGGCAGACCGAACCCACCTTGCTCCTTCGAGATACGTCGGAAGGTTCGGCTGCTCCGCTCTGGCTTAGCCGCACGTCATCGCGCGGGCCTCCCGCGAGCGCGAGCGCGCGCGCACGCCACTTCCGCCGCGAAAAGGCACCCTTCCGCTCAGCACGCCGGGCCGAGCATCGCCAACGGCGACATCACGCTCGCACACACGCTGCCCCGAGTGGCCGCAATTCGCTTGGCCAAGTTTCCCCTGTCGGACTGGGCGACGCGTCGTCCGCGGCCCGACGTTTGATCGCGACTGGCCGCGGCTCTGATTTTCAGCGTCGGCACTGACAGTCGTGCGCAGGGAGGCACCAACCGACCGCGGCACCTCGCGCCCCACCTCAACAAATAACTTCTCGCCGAAGGGTTTTCCCATTCAGTTGCATCTTTTCGTTCAATTTCTTGGTATCCTTCTATTGCAAAAGTGAAAATAGGAATTCGTTTAAACCTTTTTTGTTTTCTTTTTTCGCAATTTCTTTCAGTCGTAATATAAGTTATTAATTAGCGTAATTTTCGAGTTGGGGGATGGTTTATTAGATAGGAATTCCGCTTATTATTGCTAATAACTAGAGGTATAATGAACAGAATAGACGTCGTATTTTCGAGAATTTACAACTTCTAATTGAACTAATAATACTGTTTGTTATATTTGAATTTGTTAAATTCTCATTCTAGTAAATACCTTCATAATAAACTACGAAATTCGAATATATATAATAATTTATTTGAAAATATAACAAAGAATTTTTTCTATTACCTTGAACAATCATTTTTATAATAATATCCATTTTATTTTCGAAAACGTCACGCAAAAATTACTATTTCAACTTAGTAATTGTATTAGCGCTAAAAAGGAGTGAGATAGTAAACTGTTTTCACGCCGGCTGCTAATAACGCGCTTATAAAATGCGTAAAAATATAAAGATATGAAGGTTGTGTTTGTACTTTCGTAAAAGTTTGTCAATTTTATCTATAACGAGACAATGACTGAAAATATCCGAACGACAACAAAAAGAAAATTGTTTACATTCGGTACAATTAAAATCGTTCGTAATTGAGAAATAAAGAAATCAATGCGGAAGTTAAATGTTCGAATCATCTATAACATGAAATATTATACGAATTTGTCTTCTTGTTTTATTTAGATGATAATATTAGTGAAAATTATCAATAAATAATCATTATACGATTAGGATATTAAGACAAATAATTTTAATCGCCAATTAAGGTAAAATTAATAAAATAACGATAACAGAGTTAATTAAATTAAATGCGATAATATTGATTGATTAAAGGAATAACAGTTTATTAAAATATTTGTATGTTTTAACTTTGTGTGACACGCAATTTCTTGTAAAATAGGTAGGAAAGGGGGAGAACTTTTGAAATGCATGATGGTTTTACGAAATTGAAGCATTTTTCATACTTTTATCTAGATCCAATTTCTTTCGAAGTAATTCCGACGCTTAACAGCTTTCCAAACTTTCTTCCTTTTTGCGAAAAACTTTTACTATTTAAGAAAGACATTTGCTTCCTTCCATTTCGAGTAATCCTTAGACTGTCTTCAAAATTTATTTTAATTGCCCCAGGTGTTATGAGTTACTAAAACTTTTTTGTTTCTCTTTTACGTGATATATATTTCGCCTCTTTTTCTGTGCAATAACAATAACTTTTATAAAACAAATCATTAATTGTTAATCAGAAATTCTATTTAATGCAAAATAATTTTCGTTTATATATCCAAGTTCATTCAAAATAAAAAGAATAATTTTAAACGAAAATGATTAGTTTAAAATAAATGAACTTTTTCATTTAAAGTGAAAATGAAAGGAGAATCGTTTTAATCTAAAACGATTCGTTTCAAATCCAACAATTCTTTTAAGAGTGTTGGATCTTTGTGCATAAATGTAGCTAAGTTAACTATTCAACTGTATAAAACGTGCAATTATCTGAATGCTGAACTAAAAATACTGAACAAGTATTTCTTTGTTGTTTGATAATTTTAATTTGGGGAAAAGTATATATATATCTGAAGAGCTCCAATTTCGAGCAATTCAAACAGAATAGTCTATTAATCTACCCTTATTTCCAAATCGAGAAGGAATATTTTATTCTGCGTATATTTTTCATAAGAAAAAAATTAAATCAACATAAATCAGCGATATATTGGTAGCATGTCAGAAATAAATTAAATTTAATATTAATGTAAGCACACGCGCACAGCAAATGCGTATTTTTTAAAATGATTAATTACCACAAAATGTATTAAAGGTGCTAAATATAAAAGCAATAATGTTCTAATTAAGTTCATAAAAATAATTCATTCTTTTTTATTATTATTTATTGATATTAACAGAGGAAGTAAAAATTAAATTATGAAAAAATGAAAATAATTGTAAAATCATAGCACCAATGCTAACAACAAATATACAAAAATTAAATAATAAATCCTTTAAGTAAAGAAATAAAGGGTAAAGAAATTTATAAAAAAAAAGAACCCCCCAAACGTTGAATACATTTCTTGATAGTTGCGTCCCTGTTCTCCTTCTTCCTTCCTCCGAGCGTACGGTTCTCAACTTGAATCGCAACTGTAGTCCAACTTTCCCACTGGTCATTGTCCAAAGATTTCCCCGCGTTTTCAGCACCTGATAACCGTCATCCACGTCATACGTGGAGGAGAAAATGGACGGCGCGGGAGGGATCGGCGCATTTATGAATGAATGTGTTTCCAGGAACGTAATGAACGAAAAGCCTCGAAAGCTATTGTTATTTATCGGCCAATTTCGACGCCAGGATAGGGAGGGAACGAAATCAAATTGACGCAATTTCAGCCGAATACGTTAAAACGGCAGAAATACCTTATTCCGGGCGAAACTTTGCCGTGGAATATATTTTTTCTCTTTAATAATTTTCATACGCAATCAATATTTTTATCTCAGTTAAGCAATTTAAAGCGTTTCTTAATTGATATATCAAAATCCTTGTTTTTACACTTGAAATACAACAAAGAAAGAAAAAAAGCACAAAAATGATAAAAGAAACAAGATAATGATAAGATTAAAAGCAAACGGTAGGAGTATAAAGATGAATGAATTAAATTAATTTAAATAAAGCAACTTTGGAATTATAAGTGGAAATAATCTGCGACTAATAAAGTTAATGGAAAATCACTTTTATTGCGTGTTAAAGGTGAAATCATTTTCGATTATATTAAACACACGTACGTTGCTGTGTAACGTCATATGGAGATCCTGGAATAATGAAGCGTTTAAATATCAAATCAATCATCAGAGCACGGTGAAAGGAATGCGGTATATCCAATGCCCTCTACATTATGGTTTACTTTTCGATCCCATAAAGCCGCCCCTGGCTCGACCTTGTCGTATGACGTAATTGCACTCCATAAAAATGTCCTAGTTTTACGCACTTAGAAAGCGTAGGTCTTAAGTTAAAATATCAATCAGAAGATGTACTCTGGGAATCCCCCCCCCCCCGCCCCAACAAGCTTCCTTTTACACTTTAGACACATTCACTCGCATCGATTCGCTCCAACAAATCAGTTAACATTTCGTCTTGAAATCATTTTACTATAAAAAGAAATGATAAATATTTTTTCCTTGCAAATAAAGTAATAATAAATAAAAAAAAAATTACTCGATATACATATATATGTAAAGAGAATGGAAATAAATTGATAAAAATATGCAAAAATGAATAAATAACTGATACGAGCAATTCGTAATGAATAATACCGTTTTGCCAAACAATGGGACTTTGGAATCAAAGGGAAAGGAAGTTCAAAGTGGAATATAAAGTAATATAAAAATGGCGCGCAAGAAACTCATAAAAATGACGACGTTTGATTTGCAAAGGGGCAGAAAGTAATAAACGTATATTAAACTTGATGATGTATTTTAAAACGTGAAATGTTCACTGACAACGACGATAAAACGCAGCGCCTCCTTCGACGCGAAACGTAACGGAAGTGCATTCCAGAACATTTTGTTTGCTTCGCAAAAAGTGCTCGCGCTTTTTTACTCGGTGGCGGTTTTCGCGGCTTTATCGATAAATGTCGCCAGCTTAACGTCCCTCTGCGAGAGACCATTAACGTCATGGGACGACAGCGTTACGTTAACTTTATTATAAACGTTGAACCATTCGGGATGGTGATCCATTTTTTCCGCTTGCATGGCTATCCTGGTCATAAATCCAAAAGCCTGTGAAAACATTATGCTTTGTTAATGACAACGTCGAGCAAAATTGCGTTTCACTCGCGTTTAATAACGAGCGTATCTATTTGATATTACTTGAATTCAATACATTTTAATCCCCCTCCCCCTTTTGAACAATACGGTAGAAAATTTCGCAAGAAAATTCTACATATAATTGATATATCATATTGTATGGGATATAACATATTGGTCAAGTATTCAAACTAACATCTTTTACATTGAGGAAAAAGAAAAGTGATTACTTTTGCTATAAACAATAGTAAAAATTAAAAATAACGTAGTAACTTCTAATTCAAAAATACTAAACATTACTTTTATCATTATAAATCTTACCATTTTCAATAGTAAAAATTTTCACTCTACCAAGATATCCCTAATTTCATGTAAATAGTTTTAAATTTTACCGTTACTTTTTTTCTCAGTGTAGTTAGATGACCAATAAGTTCAACTGGGTACAATGCTATTTTTAATTTATAATCAACCCTTTTCATTGACCATCGTTAACTTTCTTGACATTCGCACGCTTATATTAATTTTCTTTTCTTTTAATTGTTTGCAATGAATTAAAAATTACTTGATTGAAATTCTTAAAAACAAATTCCTTGTAGATGGCATCACGATCTGACTGTACGGTCCATCCGTTAGAAAGCAGGGGTTCCAATTGTTGGTTTCTGTCTTCTCCTGAAAGTTTTGGCTGTAATAGAAACGACATAAAATTAACGCCATTATTAGTTTTATTAGTGAATTAAACCACTCGCCAGCCGAAAACGTGCGCTTGAATTAATCACGTTTCTGCAATTTGTTGTTTAATATTCAGTTCGTTTCATATCATTCTTTTATGCTTTGCGACATATAACAGTAAGCTATTTTTTGGAACTCGTTTTTAGTTATATAAAATGTAATCTCCAAGTAATTAGAGGTAGAAAAAATATCAGCAGAACAAAATCCCAAGGATAATATTCTGTTCAATGCTGCTATTATGTATAAAATGTGTTTTGCAACACTCAAAATATATGAAGTATCTTTTATTTACATGTAATTTATATTCTTTCCAAATTTATTGTTATTTATTAAAATATGTTCAAATTTATTTTGGAGAATAAGGGGCTTTTATCACTTGAACTTTGACACTTCATCATAGTGTATACCTGATGGGGTACAATATTTTGTATATATTTTTCAAATATGTAATTCCCAATCCGAATGGTATTTATAAAGATTACTTTTACATTCTACTGAGAAAATTTTGTGTCACTTTATTGGCAGTGTGATCATGATGGAAAATAATTGGATTCGCTATTGGGTAACTGGAGTACCCGATGTCATATTTCTACATTTATTTATAATGCATTATTAATAATAATTATAATACTAATTTATTATACACTATTAGGAATTGTATATCAATATATAATATTACAACACATAAGATCTTTTCATAATACACTTAAGTATCAGATTCATGCAAATATATATTTTATCTTCTTAAAAAATGATTTCAATATTTTAAATAAACGTTGAATTTGTTACTATTCTTTATACTAGAAACTTAACGAATAAGAATTTAAATTTAGTAATAATATCCCTACAATATTAGAAGTTATCTTAAAATGTCTCAAGGATATCATTATATATAATATGTTACGAAAAGCGGACATTTCATTGTTTGTAAAGTACTCTACGTATATTACAAATGATTTTCAAATATCTCTGAGATGTGCAATATCGCAAATAGGTTTTCACGAGATATTACAGTAATATCTTTTTCTATTATGATTTATTCCAGCAAACGAAAATCAAGAAACTATTTGGGATTTGAAAAGTGGAGAGTTTATTATCGATAAAAACTAGTCGGATATATGTCCCTTTCAATGATGCGCAAAATATTCCACCTCCGAAATATAAAAATACTCAATTCTCAAAAATATCCGCGTTTTCGGAGGATTTATTTCAATATCCAATTTTACCGGTTGATGGAATCCATATTTTCATTCTTATTTGCGTACATTTCGTGAAAATTCAAACAAATATACCTATCGTCCGAGGTTTTGCGAAAAACTCACGATTTTAATTATTTTAACTTTACACCAAAAATATTTGAGGTCGTTAAAGTGAAAAGTAAACATTAATTTCTATCAATAACAAACAATCTATCACGCGAGTGTCGAAAAGCATTTTGTTTTTTATTTTCTGTTGACTTTTTTCGCTTCACATTTCTCACTTTTAGACGTTCACAGGGCGTAAAACGTGGCCGACTTATTTCACTTCCAATTTCATTTATAAAAGTATTCGTATCGTAATAAAATCCAGCCAATTTCCCGTTACTTCAATTAAAACGATTCAAATCCCTCCAGTTACGTTTCCTGAATTTAATTAATAATATGGATTGCGAAATGATTGATTTCGTCATCGGGCACAAGACCACTTGTTGAAGGTTTTTCTGTACTCCCATCAAAATTACTCGAAATTTCCAATTGAAAAATTTAATTAAGCTGCCAAAAATCAATCGGTTGCCAAGCGAACAAACTTTTCTTTTAACTTTTTTTCCATTCAAACAATCCACTTTAATTTTATCGTCATTAATAACTTATTTATTTCAGTTTATTTGACAATCGTCCTTTTCGTCCTTATAAAATCGTCTGTTTATTTAAGAAATAATAGCACATAATATTTTTTATTCAAGTACTCTTCATTTTCGATTAGACTTTAACTTACCATTTTGACTTTTCTTTGAGTTGCCGTGGAGAAATGTCTGTCAAGACTGAAGCAACTGACCGGTCCAAACAGCCTTAACTGTGCCACTCTCTTTAACGTCAATGTCATGTTCCTAACCTCTGATAAAACTTTTATCGCCTCAAAGCAAGATCAATACAGCCAATGGGAGGAGAGGAGGCAGCCAATGCTTTCAACAATCACTGTCGCGAGTGATCACAACTTACAGTTATGATCGTCAGAGAATGGAATAAAATCACGACTTAAGTCTATATTAATTTCGTATAGTTCGCCGGAGCGAACCTAACCCTTCTTTATTTGGTATTGACGCTATTGACTTTGACGTAACTAACATCCTAGTAAACGAGAAACTGTTAAAAACCATTAAAATGCTCGTTGTATTGATGGTATTGAAACTTGCTAAAGTTTGTAGAAAATTTTTAATACAAATGTCTGTAGTTTAATATTTTTTAATCATTTCTTATTTTCCAGGATATATTAGAAATACGAATCTTTTGTATTCAAATATATAAAAAGTAATATAATAATTGATTTGTTCTTTTGTTTAATATTAATTTCATAAAAGATTTTTTTTCATTTTAAAATTAATTAATTTAAAAGTAAGTGGCTCGTGATAATTGTCAAATAGAAGGGTACAGTAAATATAAATTTTTTAAATACTTCCTTTTTTATCAGGCCCATTGGCTGTGTTAACTCTTTCTTCATTGATATAAGTTTATCTTCAAGAAGAGTATATCAAAAAGAACAATCATATTTTTTAATCTTGTTAAAAATGTGTTTATATACATTTTGGACCAATCAGTCCTGACAAAATTCATAGCAATTTTGTATTGAATTTACTTCCTTTAAAATTCTTCTTTAATTCCGTTTAAAATAAATTGCCCTAAAAAAGATTTAAAAGTACTTGATAGTCACTATAAAAACACTTTCTGCATAATTAATCAACAGTATTAACACGTGCTATTAATCATTAAAATTGTTTTGTCTTTTTAATCCATCCAGTATCCGAAAGGTGATGAATTATGATAAGCAAGTTTTTATCGTTTTGCATTGCGTTTTCAAATTGTTTATATACAATGAAACTCAATAGAACTTAATGGTAACGTAAATGTGCAAAAACTTTTTCATTGTGTTTTTCATTGTATTTCGGATACTGGGTACCTTATAATTATGTTAATCTCAATAACAATAAATATTATACAGATAAGCAATCTTATTTATTTATAATAATCAGTCTCATTTGTGTACTACCATATGTTTATTATTATGCAATGAAAACTCCTTTTATCCATCGACTCCTATGTACTGAATTTTAATTCTATCTTCACAATGAGTTTCCAGTGTTATTCCATATGGTACTTTAGTTTTATCTTACAATTTATATCTGAAATAAAAAAGTAATCTATATAATATATATAATTTATACAAAGAACTTGAATCAAATTGAATTTGAAATTATAATTCCTTAAAAGAGTTGAATACACTTACACAATTTATAAATACTTTTTATTTTTCTCCAATCTTTGCTGCCGAAGTTTCTCTTTATGTTTTAAATAATACCTCCTATTCCTTTCTTGCCTTTTTCTCACAGCATCCTCTAAATATTCATTTTTACTTGATGAACCATTGAATGATTCTTCATGTGCAATATGTTGAATCTTATAATTAAAGTCTTCTTCTTGTATTCTATTCTGATCTTCAATCCAGCCCTCAATTGTTTGATTATGAAATAAATTTGGACTCAAATCTGTACAATTTTTGGAAAAATTCATATCAACTTCATTCTCATATTTAACAATTGTCTGTTCTGTTTTATTATCCGCGTAAGAATAATAATCTAAATTATAATCATTGACTCCTTTTAACTCTGGATCTGTATTTGAATCTGTTTCAGCAATGTAAGAACTGTTTGGAATATCATTTGAAAAACTCGAACAATAATTATTCAATTGTAACGAAGACTGAGAATTTGAAGAATCATCTATTTCTTGACTTAATCTCCTCAATCTGTCTTTTTTCTTTAAATAATACCTTCGATTTCTTTCTTTTCTTCTCATGTAAGCATCATTTTTAATAATAACTCTATCGGTAATTCCTTTCTCCAGCTGAATTTTTTTCTTTCTTTTTAAATAGTACCTTCTATTTATTTCACTTCTAATTCTCTTCGTGTTACTTAAATATTCTTCACGTGTACTTTGTGTTTGATGCCGAGACAAATTTTCTTCGTCAAATTCTGGTATTGTCTCCACCAAATTCAGCTCGAAATTCTGTGACATATTACTGCAAATATAATCGTATGATTGATCTGACGGCTCCGAAGATATGTGAAACAAATTCTCAGTTTTAATTGACTGTTGGTCATTTTGTTCGAACCTCGGTGACTGTTCATTATTTGTCTGAATTATATTTTCATGCAAAGGCACTTGATTAGCATTCAGACACTTGTTTTCTTGTTCTTCTTTCTCTTCTTTGTCTTCATTTGTTTTACTACCAGTGGCTACTCGTTGCTTCTCCATTTGTTGTTTTTTCTTTAAATAATACCTTCGGTTCACTTCCTGTCTCCTTTTCTTAACTACATCAATGTAATTTGATAGAATATATTTTCTATTTATTTCATCAACAGTTTTCAAATGTATTTTGGGTATTTCATTGATTTCCTTAATGAACTGATTTTGGTTTTGTTGCATTGAATCAGTATCTTTGTTTAAATGAGGTTTTATCTCTTCATTCTGATGAGTATAAGAATCTTCAATTAACTCCACTTGACAATTAAAGAAATTTTCATCGTCGTCGCTATTTTCTGAAAAATATCTATCAATCTCATTTTTTATAAGAACTGTGTTTTGTTGATCAGCCGCTTGAATACTTGGTGTATGTTTTTGGTTTTGTATAATCTTAAAGTTACTAGAATTTGATAATATGTTTGAAAAGCTAGTGATTTCAGTGGCATTCATAATGTTGTTGTTACGAGTTACTTCAGCTATTTCATCTAGAACTCTGGGATGATTAAGTATAATTTCAGTATGAGTTTCTACGTTCGACGTGTTATCACTTTTTTTATTTAGATACATACTTTGGCAGACCTGAGGAATGAGATTAATAATTTTAATATTATGTTAAATTATCAAATTAAATTAAAATTATTTAAATGTTACCTTAAATCATAAATATATAAGGATAATTGCAGTTGAAACATTTATTATTAATGCAAATATTGGTATTATGTTTTCATATATTTCATTTACTGATATACTTTCAACCTATGACTATACATTTTTTAAAGTGAAATAAATGCTTGGAGACTATATTACTTTGTTCTGTAAAGTTTTATAATAATTTATATAAATTTTAACTAATATTATCATCTTGCACATTAGTTTTCATATTTAACATTGTATTTATAAATTCATAACAGGCTAATTAAACTACATCTGATGTAATTTTATTTATAGATTAATTTTGTTAAAATATTACATTATGTATTCAATTGGAAGGAAAAGTATGTTTACACATATGGAAAAGTTTTTAATATTTAATTTTATACTTTCATGTAATAAAAAAATTTATATTATATGTATAATTAAATACAATATCTAAATAAATCAAGTCAAACTGCAATGTTTTTATTCTTGTTATTATCTGTTTATTATTCTTGTTTACGTCTGTCATTGTTATTAATGAATGTCATTAGTTGGTGTCACAAAAAAGATGAGCACCTATCATTATAAGTAAGGTGCTCTCAAAATAGTGCATTTTATTTTAACTATTCCCTTGATTTTGTAATGTTAAATAAATACCAAAAAACATACTTACAAATAAAGTAAGGTTATACTAATGAAGTACGATTTTAAATATTGTAGTCCCCTTACTTATCGTCGTCTTGTTCATTCGATATGGCATAAATAGCTTGAAAGTAATTACATGAAATTAAAATAAAATATTTAAAATATTAAAAATTTAAATTGCGTTGTAATAGTTAAAACTCTTAATTTGTAACCCAATATATTCGATGACATATTGGTCATATTACATTTGATTATAAGTTGCCTCAATAACTTAAAATTTCTTTTCATATTCATTCCACAATTTCGCTTTGATTGAAAACGCCACGAAACGGGTTTTACGTTGGGTGCTTCCAGAATGTCTCTTGCGGTGCAGATTCTGCATTATAATAGAGTTTATAAAGGAATATTTTAGTTACCAATAGTAATCAATAGTAACATATGATGTGTTTTCAATATTAATTACTATTGATAACTAAAATATTCCTACAAAAACTCTATTACAGTGCAGAATCTGCACCCCAAGACACATTCCGAAAACACCCATTACCAAGCACGTTGAGAGGAACGTCTAAGGAATGCTAATAATAAAGAAGAGAATGGAAATTTATTTTTTATAAAATTCTGCAAAAAATGTCGTTTAACACAGCCTTTTATGGGCTTCATTATAAATTGATATAAAAAAGGTAGAAGGAAAGGACACAAAATTCTAATTTTTTCTCTAAAATTAGGATAAAATCTGAATTCAAATATTAATGTTTATTGTCAATAACGATATATTGGTGAGAATTTATGAAAACATATGTAAAATACGCGCACAATTTATAAACCGATATATAATTATGAAAATCTTATCTATGAAGTTAAATAATATTAGAAATAAGGTTTAGTCTCAGAACTCCTCCCTTCATATTCCATATTTACGATTTGTGACAAATTTGAAGTTTGACCTTTGTCAACAGCAACCATGAATGCAATAATGGTTTTTGAATAAATTGAATGGCATAAAATAAATCAATTTTACTGGATTACAAAAATTGCAAATTAAATGTATTATTATGGAATTAAGAAAGCTTGTTTTTTGTATAACTTGTAAACCTGATATAAAATACACTGCGAGCATAGAAGCTTGCCCCTTACTATTCAAGTGTAATTTCTTAAAAAGATTACATATTCCTAAAAGTGGAAGACGATACTTAAAAAAATGTCTATTCGTATACAATGAAAAGTTTATTAATTTCAGTTAATATAAACAGAAATTATTTATCAATCATAAAGAAAAGTTCATAATTATTGTTTTTGTTTCTCCTTCTTGGCCTGCTCAGCAAGTGCCTCCAATCGTTCATGTTCTGCAATTAAAGCCTCAACTTCCTTTGTTGGTAAAATTTTAATTATAGTTTTTCCATTTTCTCGCGTTAGTGTTGAAATTTCAACTGTAAAAATTAATATAAATGAATTATATAGAATTAAAAAAAACATGTTATATACCCTGAATGATATAATTTTAATAGAATATAGTATTCAGATTAATGTAAATAAAACAAACCTTTTTCGGCAGAAAGTTTGTTCATATCCAAAGTTTTGGACATAACTTTAATAGCAAGAGCCTTTGCATCAGCTAAGGTTGTTTCACCTTCTTTATACTCTTGTTTTAAAGAAGAAACAGCAGCCGCAGAATTGTGTCCAATACAAGTTGCTTTCCATCCACCATAATTTCCACTTGGATCAGATTGATACAATTGGTATCCATAATGACGATCCCAACCCATGTACAAAATTGATACTCCAAAGGGTCTTTTTCCACCATACTGTGTGTAAGCCTGTTTTACATCGCAAAGCCATGATACCAATTGTTCGCAAGGAATTGTTTCACCATACTGAAGAAGATATCTCTGTCCAATGAGTCTGAGCTCATTAGTTAAAACATTGGCATCAGATGTAATCCCAGCGACAGAACAAACAACATCTTCATTCAATTTGTAAATCTTCTCGGAGAAAATGTTCTCGTCGAGAAGTTTATTTGTGTTGCGGCGTTCTGCTGCCAACAAAACTCCATCAGTTGCTAAAATGCCGAGACAAGTACCAGCATGACTGATGGCTTCCATTGCGTATTCAACTTGATATAAACGCCCTTCAGGCGAAAATATAGTGGTTCTAGTATCATATCTGCGAGCCTACAACAAAGAAATATATTTAAAAACATTGAATAATCGTGTAACTTGTTTTGAAATTATTTATAAATTTTGTCAATACAATTCATTGGGCAATTTTAATTGCATTTTAATTGTATTTTGATGATATTTTAATAAAATATACAATGTAATTTTATAAATTATTTACAATTCTAATTGTATAGATTATAAATAATTATTATTTTTGGAGAGAAATTTCTTGTAACATGACATTTCATTTTTGTAATGTATTTGAATACTAAAAATCTTAGTTATTAAATAATATTTGTAATAATAAATAGCAATAAATTCGTTTGCAGTGACTATGCAATTCCACCATAACCTAAGAAAGTACATGATATATTATGAAGTAAAAAATATACGCAAATGAAAATAAATACTTACCATTTTATCTTATTTTTTATATTAGAAATGTGAATGAAGTATTAAATTCAATTGGCATACACTTTTAGTTCATATCTTGAATGAAATAACAAGATTCAAAAGTGTACTGAATGACAGAATATAACACAGTTGCCGAGATAAACAATTCTTTCATTTTTCGTTAGTGGCGCTGGTCGTGATAATGTAGTTGAATTTCTTTGTATCCGACAGTCGATAATATAATTACATCTCGAAAACAAATTTTTATGTAAATATTTTCAACAAACATATACATTACTAAAACAGAATAATACTTTTAAGTATTTTAAGGATTTAGTTAATTAAAGCAACATAAAATGTATAAAAAAAGCATTTAATTTTCGGATTAAGTGAAATATCAGTCGTTATAAAAGTTTAAATAAACTCAATTCATTCTAAAATATACAAATTTTGGATTAATTTTAAAAAACCGCAATATAAATAAAAAATGAAATGTATGTAAAAATCGCATCAAAGTGATTATCAATAGTGTAGAATCATGCATTAAACTTTACATATAAAACTAAATGATTTAGTGGAATAATGTATGAGGATATTACGTGACTTTGAATTCGCTATTTAATCTGTAAGTTAAATTATTTAATATGATTTTGGGTTAAGAATCTCAAACTTCGTAAACACGCAAAACACGTATTCCAATTAAACTTAAAAGTTGATAACTTAAATTTTGTAAATTAGCAAGTTATGATTTATTTATTTAAAAAATCATCAAAAAGTAATTTTATTACAAAATATTATATATAAACATTATATACGTATAATTTTTATATTTATTCAGTCTTTTATATTGTATAAAAATAGTTTATTTATATTTATCAGTGGCACTAATTTTTCTTACTTTAAAATATTATAACAATTTAAATAAAACTTAACAACTGCAATTACGGCAATTGATTTAATTCTTTAGAATTGATGGTGCATTAAGATGTGCGTTTATCACGACTGGTACAATGTAAATGAAACCAGATATTCTAAATAGTTTTGAGTTTGCGCGGTATGCTACATATAATTTCCTAGTGCTTACTTTTTTCGTATTATGCCAGTCGGGTTTAAATCGCGACTTCACGTGGTATTCGCATTCGTAATTCATATTAGTGCTGTCAAAAAAAAAAAAAAAAATTATACTATGATAATACTACAAATTTAATATGATATAATATGACAAAACTACAGATATAAGTAACTTGTTTGTAAGTTACAGATGATAAATGAATATTGTTTATTATTTTACAACATGTTTGCGGTATATAATGTTGTATAATACAATACAATTTGTATTTTGCAGAATAATGCCTTCCAATAAGAAACACGCGAAGAATTCCAAACATAAACTTAATATAAAATTGTTGGAAACTAAAAAGTTCGTGGACGAAGGAAATAGTCACTTAAAAAGTGGGAAACTGAACAAATCTTTATCCTTGTATAATCAGGTATGTAATTTTTTAAAGCATCGAATATTTAAAATATTATTGCAATTATTATTCAAATATTAAAGTACACAATTTTTATAATAAATTTTATTGCATTTACTATGGACATGACAATAAAATTTAAAGCAACATTTTTTAACTTTTGTTGTAATACTTCAACAAATACTTTAAATAAGTATTGTCTGATGTTAAATTGAACTTAATTGCAACAAAACAATTTTGTTTGCTTCAAATTATCATTTTTTAGTGTTAATCTAAACACTCAGTGGAGCCTTCTACTTTTTTTTATGTTGATCAAAATATTTAAAATTATTTTAATTTAAGTAATTGCTACTATATTTAATACCATGACTTTCTTAGTGATATTTCTTCAAATGTATTTTTTAAATTTTACTATGTCACAATATAAGGAATACTATAAATATATACATGTCCCTGAATTATTATAAAATATAATAACAATTACCATTAAATTACTTTCTATTCAGCCAATCAATAATTTTATAATTATTGATCGTGCTCTTGCAATTTTTCTGATTTATTCATAAATAGGATGATTCTTTTTCGCAATACTAATAATTTAATACTCAAGCATATCAGTAATACATTTATGAACAGTATACTTCAGTCTGAGATGCTCGCTACTGTAATGATTGCATATTGTAAAACTGATGTAATATTGCCAATAGTATTCTCGAATTACGTTAGCATAACATACCTTATGAAATTATGTTATGTACTATAATAAGAATAATAAGTACAACCATTTCCCATTTTTAAACGGAAAAAATGTACTCCGAATTGCATAAGAGCCTCTAAACAAAGTACTAACTTTGAAAAAGTACAATGTGGATATGTTCAACATTTTATATTGCTCATAAAATCTACATTTCACACATTTTAATATCAATATGGATGTAATAAATATGTACAATTACACTAAGGAAAATTGATATTCATATAATGTTTGTAACAGAAGTAACAAATATTAGCATTTTTGCGTCAGTTTTTATTACAAACGATAAAACTTTTCATAATATAAATCGTGTAAAATTTTAATACTTTTTCTTAGTATAGTTTATTATACACACAGGGAGAAAACATTTTATTCCTGACTGCTCTAGTGCACAAAATACGCTATAATCCGCTAAATATGAAGTACGTGTGCGAAACCTTTCTTTGCCTGAATCAAGTTATTTTGTGCACGTTAAATAGGTGTGTTAAGCGCCACTTTCTTTGCATATGTTAATTAATCAATATAAGGAATATTATAAATTTCTATCAATGTATTCTTCTCCTACTTGTGAAAAAGAAGATGGCGCAAAGGTGAAAAATTAAGAACCCGTGTGATGGGAGACAATTGTCTACTTTGCGACACTTGTTGCGTAATATAATATATTACTGTTGCACTCTCTCTTTTTAACTCTATTTCTTCATTTATGAAAATTTATTAAATTTATATTTATTTCTAATTACACACTAATTTTACACAATCATTACACATTATATTGAATAGAATCTTAAATATTGAAACCAGTTTTGCATTCTACTAATATTAAAATTTTAAACAAAGTTATATCATTAAAGTTTGTATAAGTTTATATTTATATAAGTGAAATATTACTTTTGGTTCCTGTTATTGTATTTCCAAGAAAAACCACGCAAAAAGTCAATATGTTTTCGCACTGAAATTATTCATCGTCTCTCAATATCATTTTTCTTATTTGATCCTTTAATTAATCTTAACTATTAGGTGGCGTAAAAACTATCTTTCACGCTAAACAAATCACAATACAAATATCATTACACAATCATTTAGTGACATCATCTCAAAATCAGATCCACGCGCAACATAAGCGAAGAATTTTTCGTTAACGTAAATCCATTTATTAATAATCATTCAATCATTCATAGGAATCCTGAAAGACGTGACGCAACGATGATGGTTTCTAAGGTAACGTGGCACCTATGAAGGTGTCAACAGTTTCTTACTCCTATAAATTAACCCAAAATAAAGTTTCGGTCATCTTTCGTAAAAAGAAAAGCGTAAAAAAAATAAATAGTGTAATAATATTTCATTTTTCTTGTCGCGCCAATTTAAGGTGCAAAACCTGTCCGGTAATTAATCACAATTTATTAAACCATACAGTGCAATAAAAAGTAATCAATAAATAGAATAAGAAGGAACGTAAAGGAAATGACGGAATTGGCTCAGAAGAACTCGGACAGTCCGTTGAAAGTGGAAACGACCACGGGTAAGCGGGCTTTGGATATCCTGAAGCCAACGTTGCAGGACAACGACTTTTTGCAAAGCTTCGTGAGAATCAGTTTGGACGACGGTAACGATGGCAAGCGTGCCAAGGAGGGCTCTGCGATCAACAAAAGTGGCCTGTCGAGGTTGTCGAAGAATTTTCGCAGACAATCCCATGGAGCAAGCGAGAGAAGGCACAGCGGGAATACGGTGCAAGAAACGCTCAAGATGGAGATGAAGGAGCAGCGCTCGCGAAAGAAGAGGAGACGTAGGAGCGAGGTGGTTCTGCGACAAGAGGAGCTGTATACGGACAAAGATCGAGCCGCGGCTGTTAATATGGGCAGTAGAGACATCAAACAATCGCTTAAGATCAAAAGGCGACAAGATCGTAGCAGAGCTTTGCAGATCCCAGAAGAGGCGGACCCCAATGCCTTGTTGACGCTTGGCTGTCGCGAGATGCGATGCGGCAATCATGAAACAGCCATTAATCTTATTAATAAGGTTGATTGAGGCATATTCTAAAAGAGATTCGTTGACAGGAATTCTGTATACTTTTCTGTTTATCATACTTTTCTAGTATAATCAGTTTAATTGAGTTTCCAACTGAATTTGTACATATTCTTATGAGTAAATGCTCTATTGGTGCAACTTTAAAAAAATGAAGTAATTCCAATAAGATAAGCTAGTTAACAAATTTAAACTTGGTTATATAGAACCACCATAAATATTAACTAAAATCAAATTTCTCTAATTGCAATAACAGGAAATATCTAGAAGTACTAATTTTTATAACTAGAAGAGCTATTAACTGGTAGACTAAGTTTTTTAGTACTTTTATGTGGTAATCTTATAAAATTGACAGAATATCTTCTAATTAATTGTATTATGAAATCTATTTCTATTGATTAGCTATCTTATATGTTTGGAATTCCTTTGTTAATACTAATAGAAGCTCTAGTCAACGTTAATATAATTAGCTGACGTGGTTATTAATATTAGCAATATCGTTTCAATGTATTGAACACTCTAAAATGATCATCTATTGTTTGGAAGAATCATTCTATTATTAAGGTATTTTCCGTTTAAAAAAATGTTTCTCTTGTTTAGATTAAACGAGAAATCATCGGAAAAGTTTGAAATTATAATTAGCCAAATCATTATTTTATGTACTTAGTACATTAGATTTCTCAAATGATTCCATTCATATAAGGATAAATTTTGTTAGAATGTGCACAGTTAATTGTATAGTCGAGATTTCTGTAAGTCGAGTTTTACAGTAATTAAAATTTAATTATACCAAATGTAAATCATTTTGAAAACAAGCATTCATTAAATTGGATTCATAGGGTTTATTGGCACGTTAATTTCTAACTTGTAAGAACTAATTTCTCTTAAAATCTATAATCAATATAATTTATATATAATAAAAATATACTTACACTTTAACAAATTTCGTAATGCGTGGTTACACTGATAAAAAATTACATCAATGTGAGTGGGAGTAAAAACTTTAGCAAAAACTATAACAAATATTAATTACTGTGTACTATTGTGTTTCCAGAAAAAACAATTTAGTACCATTCTTCAACTTTGGCAATAAATTCTTTAATTACTTTTAAATTTTGTATGTATAATTATATTTACATTACTCTCCAACATAAAAGTAATCAGAAACGGTTTTCGTTACATCAAATAATTTTATTTTTATTTTTCTTTTTTATTTATTAGAATATTTCAATAGATTTATTTAATTTTTGAGAAATATTATACATGTATAGTATGAATGTTTAAAATTGCTCGAACTAAATAGTAAAGTAAAATTCAATCTAATTCAGGTTTTTCCTCTGCTTAGACGGAGCTTTACAAAAAATACAATGAAACATAAATTGATTATTTATTTGTTAAAAACGTTTCAGGAATGTATAATCAACAAAGATTGAGTACACGAAAATATTGAAATTACAATTTAATGAAAATACAAATTAAAATATAATAATCATTGCAATTCGTACTGTCACATAAAACAGAACTTCAATTGGTCGATATCTAACGACTAGAATATTCCCAGCAACTGAAAGTACATTAAAACGTATTAAATGTTTTCTTCAATATTTAATACTCTTAAAATTAAAAAATGTAATGTAAAATAAAAATAAATTTAATGTAAAATTAACAACTATTTTACATTAAACCTATTGTTTTTTTATATTATATCAATTAAAGTTAATGAAATGTATTCATAAAACATGTAAATATTAAGTTTTTTTAATGATTATAATCTTATGAATATACGTTGTACAATTTCAATGTACTTTTTGTGAAACTGTCAGTCTACAGTGAGAAAAAAAAAGTGGTAAAACCTGCTACATTTTCCGGCAGTCGTTGGACTCTATGCTCCCATGTTCAGAACATTATCAAACAATACGATAAGCTGTGTCCTCTTTTTAATTTCTAATTATCAGAACTGTCTTGATTCAGCATAGAGAATTATTTGGTACAAAAGCCCAGGTCACTATTTTTACTCAGTCTTGTCCTCAAGTCACTAAAAGCTTCTTAAACTAACAATAACTTTACAGTTACGTTAATTGAAAGTTTTATTATTAAAAACAAAAGATTGATGTGTTTAAAATTTATTATCTACTTAACTTCCTTAGCTGTCGCAATAATGCTTATTTTGCTTGGTGTACTGATTTTACAATTATTCAAACAGTTTTCATAACTAAGTTAACTTTTCTCTCACTCAGATATATAAATATTACTACAGCAGCTAAGGAATTTTTGTAGATGATATTTCTATTCCGTTCAGTTCTTTTCCAATGTAATAGGAAAATTTATTTTTTGTGCCATGTGAAAAATGAAAATTGTTACGATAAGTCAGGAATTTCTAGATAATTAATTGTAAACAAAGCAATCTTTGTGTTTTTGTAATGATTAAAATTTCAATTAATGCAACTGCACTGGGGAAAAAATTATAACAAAAATTGCTGCATATTATAACAACACTGGTGATCATTTTATGAGTCATCATCACTTGGCGTGCATCAAAATATTAGTTAATATCACTTTTTTACATAATGTTTAATTAGATCATTTAAATATTGTTCTAAGTCCAAATATCAAAGTTGACATTTGACTTGTGAACTTTAGGTTGTTAAACTTTTAAATAATGCATAATTGACAAACCGTTAGACCTTTTGACAATAGCATATTTTTAATCGTTGTGTTGTCAAAAATTCATATAATAAATTATACAATTTTCAATAATACTATTATATAAAATATAATATAATTATATATAAAAAGTCCAATAGAACTTGTTAAGACTTATTAATAATTATTCGTTTTCTATTTATTAATAAGAATTAATAATTTTTATAAAAAGTGATATATTTTATATTAACATTATAATTACTCTAAATATCAATCAATATAAATATAATTATGAATTTAATAATATACAATTATTAAAATAAATATTAATAAATCCCACTGAATTATAAATTTAACAATCAAAACTATACAAATAGGTCAAATGTCAACTTTAACATCTGAACAATATTAAAATTGTGTAAAGAAGGTGTGGTTAATAGTACGATTGCCAATTATTCATTGTTCTAATGATAATTTAGTCAAGACGTCGTATGGTAATCGATACACTCCCAAATATCTTTCCATTAAAAATGTTTGGTAAACATGAAAACACGATATTAACATCAGATTGAATGAAAAATTGATGAAACATCAGATTGAAGTGTTGTTTCATCAATTTCTTATTCAATTGATATTTTTTTTTAATTTATTAATTAAAGAGACCAAATAAAGCCTTATTAGGAGAAACTGTGAAAATAATTAATATAAATTATATGAATCACAAAAAATACAAATAACATTTGTATTATGATATCATTATAAATAAATTTAGTTTATTTATAATGATATATTTAATATCGACTGATCATGCAAATAATACGTGAAAGAGCGGACCAAACAGAGAAATTTTCAATAACAAGTTATGCAAAATTAAGATACGACGATTAAAATTGTTACATCATTTTTCCTGTAACCTATTTTACAACCAAAATTTTAACAAATCACATAGCAAGCAATTTTTACTTTAATATATGAAAATAGTATTCGCTAAAAATCAATGTTGTTAATTGTAAAGTAAATAATTTTTAAGTCTTGCTTACTCGTTCGCTTAAAAATATATAATTAATTATATAAAATTGAAATTATACATTCAATCGATGCTTATCAGTGAACTTGGATTAATGATGTAATAAGGTGTTTTATAAGAGTATATAAATTTTGTTTTTTGTTACTTTCAGAATACGCATTAATAGTTGAATGATGCGATTATAATTTTATTACATAATTCTAATATAAACATTAAAATGCTATTAAATCGAACGATTACTTCATTAATAATTATACACGTGTCGATAAAAAAAATTATAAATGAAATATTCCGTTGACAATAGTATTTTTTAAAGTAACAATTGAATTCTTATCATGGGATGCTTAATATCTTTTATTTTGCGATAAATTTGCAAAATAAAAGAAGTAAATAAAATTAAGAAATGACAGTTGTTTTTATATTTGATATTCATAAGATGCTGGAAGTGTAAATACACTGCGTCACTCTTGTAACATTAGAAAAAAAATTGTGATTTATATACTATGTCACCACAATTGACGATAAACAAAAAGGGAACTTTTATTTTGTAAAAGTTACAAACTCATTGTGGTAACTGAATCACCTCGATACAGAGATAAGTTTTAAAAAGTAGTGAAAATTATTTAGCACAAATAAATGATCTTCGTCACAAATTACTTGCTGATTTTTTGGTAGCTTTAAGATAAATCAAGTTTTATTGCCACCGGAAAATTTCTTTCCTGATTGTGTATGTAACTTTGTAATAAAATTCACAATCATTCAGTTTTATTGAAAGTTTAATAATTAATTAGGTAATTAAAATGTTAAATTTTAAACTTCATAAAATGCAAAGGGTAATATAATTAGTAATTATATTCCACAAAAAACAAAATTATTTTTCTACTTTTTTCTATAATTTATTAAGAAGTACATTTAATTTAAATTTAATTGAATTTTAATTTAAAAAATCTATTATACCACTATTGAAGATTAATAGATTTAACTTGCATATTCTTTTCAACAAATCTAGCATACGGTTCGTTGTCTTCAAGACGAATCATAACAATGCAAGTACAATTTTTAAAAGTTTTTATGTTGTACCTTATTAAATAGTCCCCGGCATATTTGTCGTCAGACGTCTAAAACTGATGAGGGTATCGTGCAGAAAATTTGTCTAATAAATTGCTGTGATTAATGTCTTTAATAAATGAGCATTTTGTCGAGTATAAAACTACTCTGAAAGGAGACCATGATTGATCCATGAACTTCAACATATATTTACAATCACTCGGTCATATGTAATTAAAACTGTATAAATAAATTTTAATAATACATTTAAGTTATAAAGTATAAGAATATAAGTTACCAGAGTAACTGTTTGAGAAAAAGTCAGTGTTAAAATTTGATAAGATTTGATTAACTGTTACTTTCAATAAAAATAGAATTTTTATCATTCTATCTTTCAAACAATGCGTATTAAAATTCTTCTTATTACAGTCATGTTATTTAATTTTATGTTTATTGCTTTATTTTTTTTTTTTTGAGTGTATTAGAAAGTATAATTTATTTCCAATTATAATAAAATTTAAAAATTTCATTCAAGTATTTTTAATTATGATTAATTTTTAATTTTAATATTGCAATCAACTATTTTTAATACAAGAAAGAAAATTTAATACTCTAGATTGATTTTTACTTTTCTTTTTAACTTCTTTTTATTCATACAGAAATAAAATCAATTTAACATATAAAAAACTTCATCTTAATCACAACGGACGATATTATGAAAAAAAGCATACTCAGTTGCGTGTTGAATTCTTATAAGTTTTGATCAATAATGACATATTTTCTATTAGACTTTGTAACGATATGTATCATACTAAAGGAAGCAGTCCCAATAAAACAAAAGATAAACGAATATGCTGCGTATATAATAAAATTATACTAAATATATTTTAAACAAATTAAAATATTGTGTATTACATATATATATATATATATATATATATATATATATATATATCAAAAACCTTGAATAAAAGATCATTGTCCGTTATAAAAAGAAGTATCTTCTTTTGAATCAATGGAGAATTCGTAACATAAAAGTTGTACAAATTACGAAATTTCATAAGTTCGTCTAATATCTTTTTATGAATTTATTTGCAACATAAAAATCAAGATTTCATAAAAAAATCACAAAAAAGATAATCGTTGAAAAAGCTGTTTAACATTATTCATATATAAATTCATGGCCCATGAAACGTGTAGAAAATTATAATATTATATGATATTTAAGCCAAATTTTATTTTTCATATGAAATTATAAAGTTCTATGAGAAAACAAAATAAAAAAAGGAATATTTATTATTAAATATATAATACAATAACATATAATAAAATTTGCATGTAATACTAATAAGTTTAACATATCTAAAAGACATTCAATAGTATATCACATGGAAAACATACATATTATTAATGTAATTGATTTTGAAAATGTTACAGGCAATTGAATTGAATCCGAATGAAAAAAAGGCTTTAATTGCCCGCAGTACATGTCATTTGCTCTTGGGACAACCGGATAAAGCTTTGCAGGACGCAGAAGCAGCTTTGGAAGGGAAGTTGAAAGACGTTGATAAGCCGAGAGCGATATTTTGCAAAGCCGAGGCGCTTTTTCATCTCGGTGATTTTGAAATGAGTTTGGTATACTATTATAGAGGTATGAGGATTCGACCAGAATTTGATCAGTTTCGCTTAGGAGTACAGAAGGCGAAGGAAGCCATACAAAACATTCTTGACAGTAATTATTGCAATTTATAATAAAAATTATTACTTTTTCCATTTCTTACAAATCAAAAAGCTACACTAAAAACTACTATAATTATTAAAATGTGGCTAATAATATTTATTACACTAATAAAAAAATAAATAATTTGATATAATCTTTTATCAGTAAGGAATTTATCAGATTTCAGTGAGGAATAATAGTTTTTGCATTTTTTTTCCAGAACAAGTGATTCCAATTTTACCCGAACATTTACAATGCTTTGAGATTGACAATGAGAGTTCGATCAAACCAAAAAGTTCAGTATCAAGAATATCAACAATCAGTGAAACAACAATGAATTCAATTAGTATGGATAAAATAGATCAAATATCATTGTTAAAGCATGGGGATGGAAATGGAAAGCAGAAAAGACCTTCCACTGTGAAAGAAAGGAAACTCGAACCTAATCTTTTGGGACGCCTCAATGTTGATAAGAAATATTTGCAAAATTTGTTAAAACGACCTGGTAAAGACTACTTTCATTGACTATTTAATATTTATGAGTCATATATGGACTAATAAAGTGTTATATGCAAAATAATAACTGTATATAAAGCCTAATTGTTCCATATATGATCTATATGTAGATAATTTTTTTCATTTTTATTTCAACAAATGCTATGTAATACAAATTATATGGTACTATTTACCTTAATTTATCCGAATACTCCGAAAATAATTAAGTATGGATGAACTTTGCGAAATGACAAATAACATTTTTAAAAGTTTGTTTTATTAATTATGTTTGACACTCGCATTGTTTTAATGCTTTAACGTTTAATGGTTTAATACTAATTTCTGATAGGCATCTCGTTACGATTAATCATCGCTGACAATATTATAAATTCTGAATTATTAAAATGAAGGGTAGAGACAATTAGATTCACAATAAAGAACAAATCTGGAGTCACGCAACTGAGGAAGTAAATTTCAATGCACAAACTATGTGCTTGAAAATTCCGGATTATTAGTTACAGTTGCCGAAAGATTGTCTGGTAGTGCCATGGACGGACTACTTATTTTGATTCATATGAAAATAATATTTCAGAAATATAATGAGTGAAATTTCATTAATATTCATCATAATTAATTATTCTTATTTAATAATTTACTTTTATACATTTATTATAATTATAATATATTATGTAATAACAATTAAAATACAAAAGCAGGAAAAATTAAATCAAACTTATAATGACATAAATTATAATAATCGTTATTACTTACGTTATTTAAAAAAAATTTATATCAAAGAGATTAATTAATTTTTTGTAACTTTAATCAGCTACGTTAAATGTTTTAATAAGATTTTTAGATACTAATCATTTTATATTGATAGTACATATAATAAGACTTGACTTAATTAATTGAAACTTGTATCTCATATCGTTTTATTAATATCTTGCCACATCTAATCTATTAACAATTTGTTGCAAACAATAATCCCATCTTATTAAATCATTAAAACGATTTTAAATCGTGTTTTATAGTAAGCATCAGTATATGAATATTGAAAATTAATTATTTATTTATATTATTATGTAATTTGCGTGTTATTATTAAACTAAATTCTAAAGTTTTTTAAGTAAAAAATTATGTGGCAATTAATATAAACATTTTCATAGAAATGATGCGAATATCAAAATATGCCATTGACTTGTAAACAATGTTGATGCGAAGCATAAAACAGCATCAACGTCACAAACTCAGAGATTCACTACCTTATAAAAGAAGTTCGTCAAACACTGAAAACGAACAAAAGAACGCGGAGGATATTTCTGTCCACATGTAAAGTTTAATATGCGATGCAGGCATCACCAAGAAAGATCAAGAAAAAGACAAAAACTGGCTTCTCAAGAGCGAATAATAATTTCAAATAATATTTATTTGATTCAAATTGGATACATTTTTCAAACATTTTTTACATTAAAAACGAACTGAACAATACATTTGATTAATGACATAATGTTTTAATTAAACATTGACAATTAGTTTTTGTAAAATAATAAATTAATGAGTAAAAGCCAAAGTTGAAGTTTCATATATAAAAGTTTCTTCTATGCATAGAAGTTTCTTTTATATAAACAGTTTTAATCGTACGTATTTTTGCGATATTTTGCCGATTTGCAATTTTATGAATTTCAAGTGTTTAAACATTTTATTTAGCAATTAAGTTTGATTTTCGTCCTTTTTTTTCATTTATAAGTTAGATTTTTATAATAATTATTATTCTTAAATTATTTGTAAATAATATATCTTTTTTTATTTTATAGACATTAAAGTTGCTTATCAAGATTCGACACGGCATATCACAATGCACGCAGAGGAAGGAATCAATTTTTTAAAAGCTCGGCAAGAATTCTGGCGACAGCAAGAGGGCCGACAGCATTTATCGTTCTAGTGAGTAAAAAGAATTAATGCATGTAATAATCTAATACAAATTATCAACTGTATTATTTCATAAAATCTGCAGTTTTATGTAATTAAAATATAGTTTTTGCTTTCGTATATAAAAAAACGTAATTAGATGAAAATTTTATTTAACCTAAAATTTTCGTTATAAATTTAATGAAATTATATTTTAATATCATTCAAATTAGTTTTAATTTAAGTATTCAACGTTTAGAATATTTTTATTGAATATCATTGCAATATTCAAAATTGTTCTTTTCATACGTTATTTCATACGTAATGTAGTTATGATTGCAATTACAATGTTGATAAGCAAAATATAAAGAAATTTCTAGTTCATAAAATTATCGTGGCTAATAAACAAAAAGAAACTGGAAAGTTTAGCATGAATATTAAATGTGGATAAGAAATCTGAATATTTATAAATTATATTGATATTGACTTTGAACATATAAGAATTGCATTGTTTATAGATTACTGTTTGTTTTAAGTAGTCATATGTATATCAACGTATCTATTCTTTAACTTACATGGAATGATTATGCGAAATTACCTATCTGGATTACAAAATAAAAGCATTATTTTTTAATTAAACTTCTAATATAACAATAATAAAATATATAGTAAATTAAAAAATAATACATATTTTCCAATTAAAAGGGGGAAAAAGGAAACTTCTTATTGGTAAAAAGTATTTATTTAAAAATAGTTCAGTGCATTTTATTTTACATTTGAATAGAAAATACTTATTAATTTACTTTAATAAAAACGTACCAGGATTATCATTGCAGCAGAAAAATATATGTCGCATTTACAAGGTATATATAATTAATAAATTTACAAAAAAAACCAATAAATCATAATTTTTTTATTTAACTGATAAAAAAGTGTTTAAAGTTACTAACAATTACTTATTTATTTCATTATATCATGACAAATATTCTGCACTTTTTTTAATTATTAAACGAAAAAAAGGATTATCCTAGGTATAAATATGTTAGCAGAAATGCATAGAAAAACTACCGCAGTTGGTTGAGTCGAAACGATTGGATCTTTGTCAAACGAACCAAACTGTGCATTGTTATCTTTAACGTAAAAAAAATTCATAAATAACTCAAAAATAAAAATCAAATGTTGCTGGCACGCGGCATTGGGAATTTAAAACATGGAATATCAATTGTCACTGTCATGTTTTTATCAACTTTTCGATACCGTTATTTTCTAATTTTAGTTATTTGCCCGGAAACTGTTCGACATTATGTAAATGCACAAATTATACATTAAAATTTCGTAATTCATGCCCGAAAAACTCAATAACAAATGTTCGCGCGGCGTTTTTGACGGTTTTTAAGGAAAACTAATTTGCTCGAAAATGAACTTGAACTTTGCCCCCCAATTAACTGTAATGTTAACAAATGATAGCGTGCCATTTTTTTACATTTTATTATAAACAATGGAGGCGCGAGCAATTTCTTGAATAATGATAGAGGAGCTGTTTCATTAAATCATTAGTGCAAGGTTAATTTTGCAAAACCCGCAGACGCTTATTTAGAATACACTGAGAAAAAAGTAACAGTAAAATTCCAAACATTTTCATTTAGGGATATATCTGAAAAATAAAGTATTCTCTTATTAATAATAGTAAATATAAGTTTAGTAAACTGTTGAATAACTTGTTTACGAACGGCACAGGTAATAGTTTAGCAACATCGAATAGCGACATCTACCGGACAAAATATAAGATAAAAAGTTTATCAAACATTAGAATTCAGTTTGTTAACATTTGTAACCTCTGGTTTTCATGTTTATTATTCATTTCACTCCGTGTAGTTAGCTTTTAAATTTTACTTTATTTATAACAAAAACATTTATTTATCCAATATATCCTTAAATTGATATAACAAACAGTAATTTATGATATTTCTTTTTACTCAGTGTACTTCCTTGCCCGTGTCGTGCTCGAAAGAAGACCTGTTTTTTCTAGGTTTATTCCACAAATTTACGTCAAATGCACTTTTTCTATTCTGTTTTTGCTTTGTCAGAGCGAATTATGTAGATGCTTAATTTATGAAAATTGCATTTTTAAACGTGGGAAAATTTGTTAGTCTTCCTAATGAATCAAAATTTAAAGACCGAAAACTAACGAATCGTATACTGAATGCTTATTATACTAAATAAAAATAACGTAAAACTGCAATGCATAAATTTAAATTTACGAGTTTCTAATGTAATTTTTTGCGTTAGATACTATGATATTCTTACGTGTTACGAAAAATCTTTTACATTGAGAAAAATAAGACATAAATATTTATCGTTTAAAAAGCAACAATTCACTGTTTTTAAAAGTAAAAGAAGTATGAAAAAAAGTGTTGTGTGTATAAAAATAAAATATACTTATTTTTTTTTTTTTATTTACGAGTTTAGTTGAAATTAAAATGATTGAATGGATTTTTAAGGGAAAAATTCTAATAGATCAATTAATTTATTGTGCCTGTGAAAAACTGTATTAACTTATTAAACAACCAAGTATTAACTTATTAAAATGTCAAATGACAAATTGAATTGCGAAAAATTATAAAATTTAAATGTGTTATCAAGGAATCAAATATAAGAACAAGTTGGAACACATGTATTGGTAGGGTTAGCAACTGACGTCATTAAAATAATACAAAAAAGAGGAACAGCATACAGGTCCTTATAATTTAATGTCATTTTATATTTTTCTATGACGTCGTTTTCAAGTTAGATGTATATATATATATTCCTTAATTACTCTCTGGTATTCAGGTTTACACTCTACGATGAGAGATATTATAGTAGATATAAAGATATTATTGTACAAAAATGTGCAATAAAATATTGCTTAGTAATGATAAAGACGAGAACTATAAAAGCTTAAAGGAGTTAATAAATATTTGACATCAAATAATTTCATATTTTAACAAGATATTTTTAACAAATACTGTCTTTCTTCGTATAAACAGGAGACAGATTAAAATAAAAAATAAATTATTATTTCTTTTTTTTAAAATTTATAGTTATTTCCATTATATGAATTTTAATTACATACTCTTTGACAATAGACAGTCTTATTTTTTTTATTCTATTTTAATAAATCACTATTTAAAAACTGTGTACAAAATATGACTATTAATCATAATCGCAGATAAAAAGAATTATGTCAAAAGTCAGATTTGATTTAAAAAGAAACATTTCAAAAATAAAAACGTGTTTTAATTAAACTATAAAAAGGAAAACTAATTTCCTTTTTGCAGCTTACATAAAATTGTTAACAAAGTTAATGTACGTAAAAAAAGTAATCGATAGCATAACTAGGCATTAATTTAGCATTTAGATGTATAATTTTATTTGAAAAGCCACGCATTGTTCTCCCCTATTAAATTTAAATTCCCTTATATCATTACTTATAGCGGAATTAAAGTAAGCATCTATTGAAAGCTCACGTGCACAATACTTTGGTTGGAATACTGCGTAGTAAATTTTTATTGCATTTGATCTGGTTACCATTAGTTTCAATAAATTTTTCGATAGTAGTATGACATAAATTTTATCACACTGAATGAATCATATATAATTTTTTTTATCAATGTGCATCTAGATCGTTGGGAACACTCCACTTCACACACCACTTTACAAATTGTTATTATTACTGAAGATAACGAGTGAAATTTTTTAAATTAAATGTTAAACTAGGGAATTTTTTATAAATCTTGCTAAACTCAACAATTTTAAGATTTGTGATATACATCTTTTTTTTGTAATTATTAATGTATACATATTCCAATAATTTTTTTTTATAAATTTGATTTGTTGTACATCTTATTTATAAATAAACTTTATTCATTGCAAACTTATATTTTAAAATATTATATTACTTTTGTGCGTTTAAAGCAAATTTATATTATTTTAATTAACGAATATGTACAACTAGGTAATATCCAATGAGGATGGTCAACATTTGCATTCCTTTTTACATTATTTTAATAAATTATTGATTACCATATTCAATTCAAGTTAAAATAACATTAAGGGTATGGAATATATCAACTTTTACCTCACCCTACGTATATATGTACATATATATACTTACATAATACAAAAAATTATAACAAGATTATGTAACAATGTAAAAGAAGATTATACTTAACAAGTTTAACTGAGAAATTGATTTTTACGCCCATACTGTATATTTAATCAAATTTATAAACTGTGCGACAATTTTTCTAAAATTTCACATTTTATTTTTTAGTTAAATTATCTACGCACTAAAGTAAAAATACATTATACTATTGTTAAATATATATATTGTTATGTGATAAATAAGAAAATATCTATATATGGAATATATAAACTTTAAGTTTGTTTTAAAATATGCCCATTAATAAGAATTTTTTTAAGATTAAATTAAACGGAGATTATATCAATATTTAAATTAATTCAAAACAATTCTCAAATTTTAAATTGAATGAACTGATATGTATTGTCAAAAACTGACGAATTTCATGTTTTATTAATACAATATTGAGCAAAATATAGCAGAAGTTTTCAATAAAAATTACTTCTTTCTTAGAAAGAAAAAAAATTCTGTTTCTTAGTGCAATGCGGCTCTTGATATTCAGTACCAAATTTATTAAACACCTTAAAATTATTTCATATACTAATTTTCTATACTTCTATACAATTGAATAAGATCGAAATGAAATTGGAAACCAAAATCTAACGATAAATTGAACAAGATAGTGAAATCAATACTTTGCGATAAAATTATTTATTAATGATAACCATAAAAAAAATTGAAATGATCTCCACTTTTCAAGTTTTATCTGGAGAATTGGTTGCGGGAAAATCAACGTGAAACCCGATTCTAAATCAAGAGCAATCCGTTCGCAGTAATTGCGATCAATAAATCTCAATCGAAATGAATAGACGCGTGCATGATTTTGCCAATAAACGCGGCGCACAAGAGCGAAGATAATTTGCGCCGCGCGTAAAAGGCGCATTAACCATCGTCAAATCCACATGTCTCGGCGGAACAGTTGCGCGTCGCCGTAAAAGCCGGCGCGCATTTTCACGCCGAAGAAATGTGGCACGATTTCCTCCCCCCCCTTTTTTCAGCTAGACCGGAATCTATCGAGTCACTGGGTCGTTCACCTCGTTCCTCAATCGATTCCGAAAGATCGTTTTTTATGAAAATTTTCATGTAAAAAAGGGCCGCATTTCATCTCGCCTTCGTCCACGAGTATTATTGGACTATTATTAACCGGCGATCGGTGGACGCGAGTTTGACCATGTGACTACTCTGTGGACGAAGCGACGCTCACGCGACTCTCCGCTTCAAAGCAATTGCGCACCTGCCGTAATTACGGCCGGCGGAGAGCTGCGAGCTGGCGTGTTTTCTCGCGGCCAATCAGAAGCCCGCGTTATCGTGTGACATTGCGCGCGAGTAGGGGCAAGCGCAGGGCCGACCCTACGCGCTCTCGCTCCAACATTCGAATGCCTGCGCGTTTTCTAGAAGTCCCCAAGTTTTCTGCGCACAATTTTATCAATTAAATTTTTCGTGCGATTTGTCAACCGGAAATTGGTCAATAATAAGGCTGGCAATTTTTTTAATGATTACTAACAGGTTTTTTGCGCTGATATTTCCTTTCTTTCTTTTATTTTCCTATTTATAACTTGTTTAGGAAAACTAGCGAGTTGTCGAAAATACAGGAATGTCAGCAATATTGTTGAGGAAAAATTTTATAAACGAATTTATATAAATAATTAAGAATGTATAAGAATCCAGAAGTTTCCAAAAACCAATTAATTGTTCGTTTTTGTTTTGTTTGGATAATTTATTTTATAAATAAAAAATATTGTTTGACAATAGGATATCTAATTTGAAATAAAACTGATACATTAGTTGTTGATTCATGTATAATTTTAGCCTCATAATTAGAGACAATAACATTTTTGTTATAGCTTTAATAAAAGTAAAAACATCTGTGCAATCCCAGTAAATAAGCAAATATTAAAAATTTATGCATAAATTGGTATTGAATTTTATTAAAATTTATAGGCAATTTTAGAATTATTATTTACTTCAAAACAACTTTTTAAAAGGAAATTTTAAATTTTGGAAATATAACATTTGTCAGAAAGTTTTAATACAGGCTTGTGGAGTTTAACAATTTTAAATAATTTCTCGTTTATTGGGTTGCTCGAAACTTTTCATTCGTTCGAACACCATTTCTTGGTATTAAATTAACAAAAGAATTTTCAGGCCTGTGTTGCTAGTTGGAAATATTTTAAATTCTTTACATCTAGTTTGAATTATTATATTTGTCTAAAACATAATTTAATTTTAAATTAACAAAAACTATAGTTTACTAAACCACAAAAATTTACTAAAACAAACAAAAACAAACATTATAGTAATTTATAATAAAATTTTATTGTAATTTAAAAAAAATAAAGAGTAATTTTAGTACATTATGTTAATAAATATATGGATTAATTTTAATTAATTTATTTTAAATATATATTCAGTGAAAAATTTCATTGGATTGAATTTAAATGAATAATTGTGGAAAGTTATTTTATCTATTTCTTCACACCATAAAATACTTTCTGATTTCAAAATAAGTGGAATTTGTTTATTCCAATATTTATATTGAATAAATCATTTGTAATAACCGCTACTGTGCTTTATAGATTCCATATTTTATTAAAAAACAAATCTCTCAATTAAAAAATTTTATGTTTTAAACTCAAGT
Source organism: Leptoteleia sp. ZL-2020 (assembly GCA_022817305.1). Taxonomy (NCBI): domain Eukaryota; kingdom Metazoa; phylum Arthropoda; class Insecta; order Hymenoptera; family Scelionidae; genus Leptoteleia; species Leptoteleia sp. ZL-2020. The sequence continues at coordinate 1,990 of JABFPN010000149.1, read as the reverse complement.
TATGTAAACATACATTTTTTTTATTTTAATAATTTTTACTATATGTATATATTTAGTTTACTTTCTTACAAACTATTATTTTTATATACAATATAATTTTAGCATTAAATTGAAATTAAAATAAAAAAATCTTTTTTATAATTCTAACTCGGTTAAAGTGTTTCAAAAGATAACAATGATAACATTAGAAATAACGTAGAAGCGGAAGGTTTATTATAAGAAACTTTGTCGTATGATCTAACTGCAGTCGCGCGACCGATACAAGCTTCATCTAATAATTTTGACATATTTTTTCCTTTAATATTTAATGTGTTTGATAAATTATTTCTTTCTTATCACTACCGTTCTTATCGAAAAAAATAAAGGAAAATAACGAATAAGTTGCATCATTTCTTGACGAATTTTTTGATATAATTATTTATAAACTTTTAAAAATATGTATGAATATATATATATATACACATATATCGACTTTACTTAATTTACCAATTGTTTAACATTGCTTAAACGTAACTTTTATACTTAAAATGATACGTAGATATTTCTAAATATTATTATTTTAAATTTAAAACATGTAATTGATTTTACAATATGAATTGTCATATCCTCTTTTGATACAAGCATTCTCAAAAAGGTGTCTATTTTTTCAAATGGTATCTCTTCGGATGAAAACGGAACTTTTAAACTATTCAAAAGGAACTTGTATTCAATGAAAAAAAAACGTCTATTTCAATTGAGTCATTTTCTAAAGAACTTTTATTATTTCTCTTTTAAAAAATATTAAGCTTAATCTTAAAAATATTACTAAGATTAAACAAAGTTTTTTTCATATTAAAAAATGTTTATTTAATAGAATCAAAAAGTTTCAAAGCACTATCTCATCACCGTGGAAAATGCTTCCTGACGAAGTCTGAATTCAAAAATAATAGTCTGAAATTCAGACTAAACTAAGAATATTAGACTAAATTTTCTACTATAATGTAACATAATTTTTGATGTTTTTAATACTACGTTCAACGTTTTTTTATTAATACTCAAAACAATCTGAAATTCTAGAACAAAATCAGACTACTTTTTTCACAGGGTTATAATACAAAATGGATAACATTAAAAATTAATAACTGAGCCAATAAAAGTTCCAGCTATCAGTCATACTTGCAAGTAGTTCACTTCAGAGCAAAAGTTCAATCCGTAACATTTCCTGTTGGTGTTAATTGCAGTGTAAATGTTCTGTTCATGGACAAACACTAATTGTTATGAAGTCCGTATCTTGAAGGATACACAAAATAAAATTTGAATTCTAATGATAAAAAAAATAATTTTTGACAACAAAATTTGTATCTGTAATTATGCATTTGTAATTACTCTATTAGATATACTGTTTCACAAAATAATGAAGTGGTGAAACGATCTACTAACTATTAATTTTACAAAATACTAAATTGAAAAAAAAATATCATAAATTAGAATTTTTTAAATCCATTTAAGCATATATTAGAAAAGTAAATCTTTTTGCTATAAATAATAACATTTATATTCATGTAGTAGTAGCTTTTAATTAAAAAGTATTAAAAGATGCTTTTGTGATAGTCACTTTCATTATTTTTAATAGTAGAAATTGTCATACTTTGGAGATATCCCTAAATTACTAAAAATTACTTTTACTTTTTTCTCAGAGTATATGAAGTTATAAAAGTACACTGAAAAAAAAGGTGGGTTGAATCAACCGAATTTCACTTGAATCAACTCTAGTATTACGTTGTATATAACCAAGTGCGTTCTTCAGTAGATCTAAATGGCATAATTTCTTTATTGAAAAAAGTCGTTGGGTAGAATCTACTCCGCGAGTGTTGATTTCAAATGAAGCATTAAATAAAAACAATTGCTATTTTCAGTTAATATAAGGTAACAAACTGTTTCATTCAACTGACTTGTGGAGTAGAATTGAGACATGTAAATTGGAAGCAAAAATAATCAAATATTTTTATTT